>CM068828.1:77441691-77649191 GCA_028554795.2 Sinohyriopsis cumingii
TCTTAGATGTCTGGTTCAGAAATGAAATTGATGCTGATCATTCATCCAGTATGGCCATTTTGGTGGCCATCTTGAAAATCTTATTATCTTATTATTGCTACTCATCTTGAATGGATGGTCCAAATGATATGGGATTTCTCCGAAGACTTCCTATTGGTCCTAAATGAAAATGATGCTGATTTTATGTCCAGTAAAGCTGCCATGATGGCCTTCTTTAAAATCTTATTGCCGAAGAATAATCAAGATGGTTTCAGCACTCAATATTTCAAACAAAGAAATGGTCTTGACTTGGAATAGTGTGAATTATTTTTGTCCAGTAGAGCATGAGTCCCTTCGTAGGACTCTTGTATTGTACTGTAGTATACGCAGTATGAGCTATATGCTGGTCATGGGGTCTTATATCAAAAACTATGATTCTAGTTTGGAAACAAATTACAGACTTTAAAATATTGTCCAATATAATGGCTGCTGTCAGAGATCATATCTTCAGTTAGAATAAGTCAGATGATTAGGATGTAGGAAGATTTTCCATGGAATCAGGCAGCAGAGGGTAATTTCCAAATGACAGGGGTTGTCCCTAAAGAACAGCACATTTGGTGTAACCAGAATACCAATCAGTTCAAACATAGATGTAATATGACACTTTTGTCTCATTTACTGTTTAAAAAATGTGGTACAGTCCAACCAAGCTTAGCATTTCAAGTCATTAGTTTTGCAGATAGATTGTGTAGGTGATGTTATTTAGGTATGTTGTGGTTATTACTTTAAAAAAAGTAGATCATATTGATAATTACCACAGAAAAACTCCAATGCTAGTCTATTTGCCACCATCTATAAATCTTCATTTCAGGTATTAGCCTGTTCACCACCAGTGATAGATCTCCATTTCAGGTATTAGTCTATTCACCACCAACGATAGATCTCCATTTCAAGTATTAGCCTATTCACCACCAACGATAGATCTCCATTTCCGGTATTAGTCTATTCACCACTAACGATAGATCTCCATTTCAGGTATTAGCCTATTTATCACCAGTTCTAGATCTCAGTTTCTGGTATTGACCAATTTGCCACCAACTAGAGATCTCCATTTCTCGTTTTGTTCATATCATGTGGTAATTTGGGTGCATTTTCTTTTTAGGTGTCATATTCTTGTCGGGTGTCATTTTCTTGTCAGGCTTCATTTTCTTTTCAGTGTCATATTCATGTCAGGCTTCATTTTCTCATGTAAAAAAGAATAGATGCATAATATCTCATCCATATTTAGGGGTACTTTCCTTTATCACATAAGTTTATGTTTACAAGTCTCACTTTATATTTTATGAGTCTCATGGCATGCCATAACAGATGTTTCATATGCTAAAAACTGAGGAACTGAGAAATGCAAAGTCCAGAATCTCTTGTTATCTTGACATTAGATTATGGTGGTCATTGAATAACACAGTATTCTGCTCAAGCACCATCTATACATGCTTATAAGACAGATCCAGCTACTAAATCTATAGACCCAGACCTGTTGCCATCACATAATGTTTTGGAGTTCTAGATCATGCTGTTTGTTCGGAATGATCATTCAAACAAATGACATGTATCCTGATGTGCTGTTGCATAATGTGCTGGTAGGTCATTGTTTATGTTTTATGCAGTAGAACCTGACTTATATGTGAGTATTTATGGTAGTTAGTTATGGTACAACACATTTCAGATAATTTTTGAGGAACATTTTTTTCTGTTAGACTTCTTTCAGTTGATACGCTTTCATCACAATCATTTGAAATTGTATAACATTTCATAGTTTGTATCATAACAAAGTTGCATCATTGCAAACTGATACGTCACATTGCTGTCATTATCAAAGAGATTTAAGATTCTTTACATGTTTTCATACCTTTTTATGATAGGTGATTGTGACATTTTTTACTAATTAGTAAGCTTATTAATTCATTTCCATTAATTTTTTCCCAAACATTTCAGATTTGCATTTATTCTTCATTGGGTTCTAATGACAGAATTGTATTCATTTCATATTAACATTTTCTTTCAAGTTTTAAAATACATTGGGACTGTATGATATAAACATTTGGGATAGTGATCCATTTGTATCTTCTTTCCTGTTTAAAATGTTTGGATTTTTTCTTTGTAAACATATATGCTTTCAGTACAGACTGCTACTGTACCACCTTGAATGGATGCCTTCCAGCTGGGTCTCAGAAATGCAGTATTTTTTTAAAAACTTACCATAATTGTTTTGGACTTCCATGCAAGGACTTACTTATAAAAAATTAGGTAATACAGTGCACTAGTACAAACCTATGAAGCTTTTTGTGCTCAGAATTATTTGATTGTTGGAAAACTTTGTAAAAACTCCTTGGAAAACTCTCTAAAAACTCCTTGGAAAACTTTGGACTACTTCAGGTTATCAAGGTCAAAGCTTTGAACACTTGAACATTTATAAAGCATCTACACGGAACACTTGAGCATTCATTTACAATCTGCTTGGAACACTTGAACATTCACTCAGCAACTACATGGAACAGTTGAGTATTCATTCAGCAACTACATGGAACACTTGAACATTCATTCAGCAACTACATGGAACACTTGAAGATTCACTTGGCAACTACGTGGAATACTTGTGTGTTAACTTGGCAACTACATGAAAAACTTGTGCATTCACTTAGCAGCTACATGGAACACTATTATTCACTCAGCATCTCCTTGGAACACATTAGTAATCACTCAACAACTACATGGAACACTTAAGCATTCACTCAGCAACCACTTGGAACACTTGAGTATTCACTCAGCAACTGCATGGAACACATTATCATTCATTCAGTATCTGCTGAGCTACTTCTCAGGGCTTTCTTGCCAGCAGATTAAATAGGCTTGTATAGGCAAAGAACCATATAGCAGAGCTGAGTATCAAACTTGACAACATCTCCAAGGTTATGATGTAATCTTAAGAGAGTCACATGCTAAAAACTCATAGTGTTTGTTTATTTTTGGTAGTGGGACCAATGAGCATAGGTAGTAACTAAGCTGAGCCTTTAGTAAAGTTGCTTGTAAAATGATGACTTTGTGGTAAAAGCTATCAACACCTTTTTTGGGAACTTAAATGTGCTTCTTTTTATTGTGTTATGGTATTTGTATGGATACAGTGCTGGCTTTAGGATGCAGTGCTGGCTTTAATAAGCAAAGTTAGTGGAGCATCAGACTTGTGGACTAAAAGTTGTGGGTTTGATACCCTCATAGTCCCAGGCTGGCCGCTTCAGTGTGTCCTTGTGAAAGGACTTGGCATGAAATAGCCAGTAATATATTAAAGGCACCATTAAAAAACCAATCAGCAATCAAATAAGCCCCATTACAAAATTGTGTTGGAAAAACTGCACAGATTTAAGCAATAAATTGGTGGTGATGAACCTAACAATGTCCTGTCAAGCATCTCCAGAGGAAACAACTGTTGCACAGATTAAGGAAATTAACCAGCAGTCACAAGTGGAAGATATTGTCACTGGTGTCTCCCTTGATGAAATTCATGATAAAATTTGAAATCGGTAATTAAAAATTAACGCTTTTGCAGGAAGTTGTCTTTTCATGTTACCCTAAAACATTCAAATTAAATAACTTAACTATTTTTATTATTTTTTGTGCTTATCCACCATTTTTATTTAACAAAGGAAAATCACCCATCTTGGAATTTATAAACAGCAAATGGATCAACTTTCATCTGTATAAATAAATATGATGAGAGAGTGGTATTTTCATGTGTTCTATACAACATACTGACAATTTTCAAGTATTTTAAATATGAAATAATAATGACATTTATATCTTGAGTACAATGGAATTTTTAAAAATGTTTTTTTAGCCTTTTGCTATTTTATGTTCTTTGTTATTTTTCATTTGTTTTGTACTGTAAAACCTTTTTCTCTTGCTGTTAACTGCCCAGATGAGTGTCAGTTGATGTTCAATATCCGATTCCATAGTGTAAATTAATTTTTATTTAACCGAAGTACTGTTTTTCAGTTCTTTCTCCAATACACAAGGCCAGGTTTTAAAACATTGGGGAAAAGATTTTGTAATGTTGAATGATAATCAGGTGATTTTTAGCAAGGAAATGAAGTAATTTTTGAACATATTTTACCCAGGATAGCACTTATTCATAACAAAAACTTACATACACTGTACAATGGGATGTTCATTTGTTTAACTGATTTGTATTATGTTGCCAACATCAGAGTTTTACAAAGAAATTGTACTTTACTCTGATGAAATATTTAGGAATAGGCAAAGGATCATTTTGGGTAATAAATTCTACAGCAGCACTAGTCAATTCTCCAATTTACTTAAAATGTTATATATATATATATATATATATATATATATATATATATATATATATATATATATATATATATATTCAAGTATGTTGCAATTCTTTTGCTCAATATTTTATATTTTGTGTAATTTTAATTTGTATTATTTAGTGCTTTGAAATTGAAAATTTTACTATGATCTGAATCTCAGATTTTTACCAAAAATAGTATTCTAAATTGTATTCATTCATAATTTGCAGAGCTTGCAATAATTTATTTTCTCATTATTTATTCATAGACTGACTATTGTATATGTGACATGGACTTCTTTTCTCCAGTATGATTGATACAGATTAGTTCTTCAATTTGCTCTATGATAGAGCAGTATTATTTAAGATTTTTTCATCTGAAACTTTATCAATTTCACCAGTATTTAAAAAATTCAGATATATTATTAAATTTTAGCTCTACTGGTGTCATACAAGAAAAGCTGACTTCCAATATGGCTACCACAGCAGCTATCTTGGAAAACTTCTTGTCACTGCTTCTCCTGAACAGATATTTTTTGACAAGGTATTTTTCACCAGAAGACTTCTGATGATGTTTTAGATGGTCCTAAATAAAAATGCTGCTGCTTGGACATCTAGTACAGCCACAGCAGTGGCCAGCTAGAAAATCTTGCTATCACTGCTCTCTAGGACTACTTTTCACTAAAAGACTACTTTTCACTAAAAGACTACATGTGATGTGTAAGTAATACTAAATGAAAATTGTGCTGATTTGACTTCGATTATGGTTGCCACAGCAGCAATCTTGGAAATCTTGTTAACACTATTCTGAACAGAAATTCATGTTGACATGGGACTTTCACCACAAGACTTTTTATTTAAGGTCTAATTGGTACTAAGGATATTGGTGCCACTTGGGCAAGCAATATGGCCACCACAGTGACCATGTGTGCCCCAAATTTCAGTATGTACATGTCTATAGCTCATCCTTGTAAGGGTATGTCTGGCAAAAAAGACAAAATGCTTCCTGTTGGTGCAGGAAATATTTAAGTTTTTGTTGTTTTAGCATTTACCTGTCATTTTCCTCAGTGTTTTCATTGAAAGCCATCCATATGTGTGTAAAACAGCTTATATATAAAATTACTTGGATGAAAACTGTGGCCTTATTACTTGATATAGTCTGGTTTTGCATACAGGTTAAATTATTTACAGACTTTAATACACATGTATAAGGAAAGTATCATGCATGTAAAAAGAATTCCTGATATAGTTTGTTTATTATGGTTTTTTTTTTTATTTTACATTTTTTTATTTGCTTTGACCAGATTAAGGAAATTTTTTTCTAACTCTTACATTTTACATTTTGTTTTATTATTTTACATATTTTTTTTTTGTACTAGCGTGATTTAGTGCTTGATGAGAGCAGATGAGTTTTTTCTCAAGCTTTGGCTCAAGTTTTGCATACTGTGTATACTTGCTTATAGCATGAGTCCAATTCCAGACTGCACAGACCCAGATCTGCCATGGCATAATGCATCAGCAGATCTGGATCTTTGCAGTTTGTTAGGTGTAATCAGTAGAATAAACAAGATAGTCCTGATCTGCAGATGCATCATGCTACGGCAGATCCGTATCTTTGTTGTTTGCAGTTTGACTCTGCTTATAAGGGAGCATTATTGGGTAATGAGTTCATGCTTCAAGCTGACGAAACTCTTGTAGAGTTCTAGTGTTTTATGTTAGTTGTAAAGGCATTACATAGCGGATCAAATCTGATCAATTTCACTGCAGTACTGTATAGCAGTCTTGTCATTCACTGATCATTTCACAAAGTTTTTAATTATTTATGTTTTGTATATTAACATATATCCCACTGATGTATAACCTAATGTAAGTTATAGATTGGGATTCTTTTTAGAAGTGTTTGACAGAAAGAAATTGATAAAATGAGGATGTGAACTCTTAAATTACATTTCCCAGGAACATTGTAATTTATTTCAGTTTCATGGGAACAATTTTGCAGTAGAGCAGTGATGTCATAATTATTTTCTCCTATTTATAGAATATAGTTTTCCATTGCATGTTAAACTCGGAGGCATGTAGTTCCCACCCCAAGATAGTTGGGGGAGGCATTGAATAAGAGTGGGGATAGTTAGGTTCTGAGCATTGGTATGTTGGGGTAGATGAGGGAAGCATTGAGTGGGAGTGATTAGGTTCCGGGGATTGGGAAGTATGAGCTGTAAAGGAATACAACAAGGGGAAAGGGATGAGAGAGGGCTGTAATGAACAGGGGTGGGAGTGGGCATAGTTCCAGGTGGAGTTGGGAAGTTTAAACTGATAAATTTCTCAATGACATTTTTATTCTTGTGGTCATTATTGACCATCTATACTGACCAGCAAAATAAACAACGCTTTATTGGGACATGTTAAATGGTCCAGGGAGGGATATGGAAAGGAATACTATAAAGGTGGAAACATTAGTGTTAGTAAGTAGGTAAAATCTCATTATAAAGTAATTATTTGTATTTTGTTGGCTGAAAAATGCAATTGCAGGATTACAGTTTCACTGAGAGGAGAAAGCTATTCCAAATATCCTGTATATTAGGCATTTCTTGGATTCACTATTACATGCCATACAGTATCTATGAATGGAGTCATATTTCTCTTAATTAGGAAATGGAAAAATAAGGGAAAAATAAGATGACATTTAAACATTATCTAGTTTAGAACTTTAGACCAGATGATATTTATGTACAAGACTAGTCAATTTCATGTTCAGAAAATGTACATGTAACGCTGCTTGTTTAGTGTCAATTTCAACTTTGTACTTTTTGTACTGTAACCACTCAGCATATTAATAAACATATAATCATGTATATTACTTACGTAGTTAAAAGAATAGAATCTACCAAGACTGTTTCTAGTATAGCAGAATTTACCAAGAAACGAAGGGAGGGGAAAGAAAACAAAGAACAGCTGGTAGAATATGAAAGTGCAGGAGCAGGTTTATCTGCTGAAAGGTGCATGAAGAAAACCATTTGAAGCAAAGATGAAACTGCAGCCCATTATTTCCCTTTCCTTCATTTTCTACCCGTCCCCAGCCCAACAACTCCTTCACATCTCTAGTAAATCATTACTGCCAACGTGAGAAGACCATATTACAGTTTTTATGACAGTATCAGGAAATACAATATCAGTTTCCTCTAATTATTAACAAAGATTGCAGTAGTGTAGTGGGAGGAAGTTTCTAATAATGCATGTTAGCCATATGCTTGAAGTACTTCGAACTGAAATTCAATTCCTGGTGTGTTGTCAGTATTTGTTTTGTGGCGGGGGTGGGTAGTTTTTTTTTGTGTGTGCAATCTTTTAAGCACCATTTGGCAATAAGAAGTGCTGACACTGAGTAAGCTAGTTCATAATAATAACAGTTTTGAAAGAGGGATTAGTACATTTCGTGCTCATGATCATTTTCAGAAATGATTCATACAAGAAGAGGAGAAGTTTGAGAAACTATTGTGACTGTCAGTGTTAGGGTGTAGGTTAGCAGAAAACTTCATAAGCAAATTCATGGGGGTGGAGGCTGAATGAACATTAATATCACAGACACACACACACACACACACACACACAAAACTGATCCCGTCGAGGCCTCTATAGGTACCAATGAATTGAAAGGATGGAAGTAATACTCAGAAATGTAGTTGCGCAGAATTCATGAAAACTATGCGTGAAATCAATATAATATATATGAATTCATTACGTTATTGTTTCATTGAGTAGATTTATCAATCTCTGTACTTTTGCCATTATCACTTTGGCATGAAAACGTATTGCATAGTATTTCACAACCTTCTGTCGGTCTTGGTAGGTTTTGTGTTGCATTAGAACTCTGGGGTGTTATAAATAAACTTGTCATAGATAATTATGTTTTGTTCATTTTCTTATATCCTTTCTAGAGAAGCAGGCCGATAACTCTCCTTGATTATCAGTGCATCCGCTTTTGTGCTGGTTATAACTCTGCAATACACGTGTCGACCGTACTTGCTTTGGAAGTTGTGTGTTCACGCCCAACTGTGTCAATATGAAGTAGTTGTCAAACGTGTCTGGTATCAAATTCAATCTATTTTCACGTTTTTCCACCCAAGTGCAACGTGGACACATCTTAAGATGAACACGCTTCACGCGACAAAGATTAGTTGAATTTAATAATGTCTGGGATATAAATAGGATCTCGTGGTTCTAAGTGAGGATATTTAGTGGGTATTGGGTCTCTTGCAGCTCTATTTACTAAGGTACTGGTGTTTCCCTGACGGCAATGAGAGAAATATTGGTTCAGTGTTCTTTTACAACTCTCCGTCCGTCAACCCCCTATCCCCCCCCCCCAAAAAAAAAAAAAAGTTGAAAGCTACGGGATGCGTATCAACTGAATTGCCTCTTCTGTGTATGGGAGGATCCTGAGGAAACTGAGCGGCTAAAGCCCTGTACAAACCGTGCACGAGCTGATCTTCCGAGCAAGCGCACGTTTACAATGTGAGTGAATCTGTGTCAAGGTCATAACTGCCTCCTCCTGTTCACAGCTATTTTCTCCTACACAAAGTGGAATGTTCACAGTGAAAGATACAATATTTAAATGGCTGTGAGATGTATTTCGCTATGAAAACGGATTTAAGTTCAACTAGTGCAATAATTCTGGGAGTTAATCTAGACCCATTAAGAAAAACGATTGAGAGGAAACTTCACTATTCACGAGAATGCGTAAAATATCTCCGGCCATTTTTTGGTAATAAGTGTTGATGATGTAAAAACATTATTATTATTATTATTAACCTAGAGTATATGCTGTTTGTATTTATGTCTCCATTGATAGCTTTCCTATATTTCAGTGATTATTTGTTATGGGGAGTCGAAAAGATACTGGAAAGATATTTCTCATCCCAAGTAATTTGCCAATTTCTAGCAGCAGACGTCACGAAAGTTTGATAGAATGGGTTAGTTCCATAAAATGGACCCTCCCGAATTTCTTTATATAGGTAATTAACTGGATATTTTAAGGTTTACGTGTCTAGTAACTTGAGAGAGAAATAATTCATTGTATTGAGTGCTTGGTTCCTATTTTTCATTGCACGGCGTGAAGTATAAATAATCGGCTCGAGTACGCAAAGTGGTGAATCATAACGTTAAATAAGATGAACAATGTAAGTGTGAATGTACATGTTCATGTTGTGTGGTAATTAGGGGATTTTAAGAAATATTGTTTGTAGTATTCGTGCGTTTAAGATCCATTCAGTTCACAACGACTATTGTCATGAATCATTAGAAATAGGGGAAAACAATAAGCCTTGTACCCAGACTAAGGCAGGTAGTTGATTAGCTCGATAGACGGACCCCTTTTTAATATTATTATTATTATTATTATTATTATTAAATTATAGGGTTCCTCACATCCTCTGTCGATTTCTTGTTGGCGATGTATATATTATTGCTGATTATATCTGTAATCGTCATTGTCATCGTCTTTGCCATCTTTGTTGTCGTCACCTTCATCATCTGCAAATGCCTGCTATATTCGCAGTGAAAATATGCACGTTCGCATTAGTCTCATCAGCCTTAAATGTATTTTGTTGGGTTGTGACAC
Organism: Sinohyriopsis cumingii; assembly: GCA_028554795.2. NCBI lineage: Eukaryota > Metazoa > Mollusca > Bivalvia > Unionida > Unionidae > Sinohyriopsis > Sinohyriopsis cumingii. Next base: position 77,451,651 of record CM068828.1, read on the forward strand.
CAAACCGGAGACAGCAAAAATTAATTTAACTTGGATTGCAATCAATTTTATAATTTATTTCTGTTGTCGATTTCATGATTTCACCAGCCAACTTTTTAATTCATTATGAATTTTAAAAAGGAAAGTACGTGCAAACGAACGAAGAAAACGTTGGATCAGCGCGGGACAGTAAGTGTAAGAAGGAATTAGTAAATGAACATATGAATTAAAAAAAGAGGTAAAAAAGAGGATCATAGAAGAATTGTGAAATATTTGAATGCATATGTGCATTAGAATAAACAAAGAGTAAGAAAGTACAAACGTGTAAGATTATAAGATCAATAATAAAAAAAATTTGCCCGTTTTCGTTCACGAATTTTTACACTTCCTTTCGCATGTGGTTATTTTAGGTGAGTGAAACAAAGTTAAATTCAGTTGTTGAGTGTAAATTGTGTAAATAAGGGATGAATAAGGGCTTAGTCTTGTCGTTAGAGAGGTAATCTTCTAACTACGGGTCCCTTGAGTGCGCACAATGAACTTTTAACAACTGACTAATAACAGGGCTTGAGACGGTAAAACAGGTCCTCATTTTATTTAATTCGCAGAATCTGGTCTTTATGTAATCTGCAACATATGGCTAGGATGAGACTGGTCCATTAAATGACCTTAAAAGGTTTGCGCTTTGTTTTGGCACAAACACGATTGTATTGTGTACCCTCATCCGGCAACGTTGAATGATACATATTACCATAACGCAAACTGCCTCAAATACTTGATCTTAATTGTGGCACTTCACACACATCACGTGCTTCTGACAAAGTAACGGGTTTAAGATGAAGTTTGCATCTGCAACATGCACTATGGAAAGAATGCTGGCATACCTTGACGCATTAACGCCTTAGCAAACGCCGAGCCCGATTTAGATCGTTTTGGCGCTGCCCCCTGTGAGCACGGCATTTGGAAATACACTTTTAAACAAGTTTTATATTATATTGAATTTAAAATTTTCTTCCATCGCTTTAAATATGCTATCTCTCTTTAGATAAATTTTTAAAAATAACTAACACGCGGGGCCCATGTGAGCGCAGTCAAATCAGTCCAATCGGCCTAAGACCGGCCCTGTCTTGACGGTATTTTCATAGACTGTGGCTGAAATTTCTTTACATTTTATACTTGTAGGATCTAAGCACACAGCTGATCAAAATGGCTGCTCACATGGGATCGAAAACTGCCTGAACTAGGAGGTCCAAAGTACACCAGGGAAAACGAATTTTGCCTGTGTAGTTAGCAGGTCCAGATCAAGTGTTTTTTGGGGTTTTTTTAGGGGCAGGGGGGCTTGGTGAGTGGGACACAATTTCAAAATGACCCTGATTTCTTTCCTCGAAAGTGCACCAAAGCAAATGGCTATGTGTCTATTAATCAAATTATGCATAATACCTAGTAAATGTGTGCAAGAATAAACGATGGTCAAGTTTTAAGTGATCGTACGTTTGTGTGTGTAAGGTGTTTTTTTTCGGGGGAACCCACCCCACCCCCGGGGCAGTGCAGTGAAGGAAATACAACTTATATAAATGGTCACAAATAAAAGGATACCGGCTTTTTTTTAAATCACAATTTACCTTGGAAGTCCAAGAAGTGAAAATGAGGAGCAAGCAATTTTGTTATATACATGCACATCTGAGGTAAGGACAGGTATATACTCTATAACCCAAATTACACCCATAAATCATACACCAAAATCAAAGGAATTTAAACAAATTCTTTTAATAATACCTAATATATATATATATATATATATATATATATATATATATATATATATATATATATATATATATATATATATATACATACATACATACATACAAAGTCTTTTTGTTTGAATAGCCAGGTTAACCAGTGAGAAACACCTGGGAAATTCTTTTCTTTAATGAAGGAAACTGTAGAGTGCAACCAAACTCTGAAAAATGCTTAGGTTGTACCGCTATTTAAGGGCTCTGACTCCAAGTAACTGCATGAAAATGATACCCATTTAAAAAGAGCATGCAATATTTCTAATTTATGTAATGCCATGTATCAGAAGACTTGCCTTAGAACTCTTTGACGGCAAGGAACAGCCATATTTACATATTGATTCTTCCGAAAAGACAAAACCAACCTAAGAAAATATTATCACTTCTTAATTGCGTTCTCTCACTTCTGTATTGCGTTCTATCACTTCTTTATTTAGCACTATACCATTGACTGTTCCCGTCGGCCTCCGCACATGTTAACATTAAAAGCGTATACATGTGCACAGACCCACAAAATCTGAATATTTTTTTTTCTTCTGGATCACATCAACAGATAGGAGTTGTGTTTCGTAGCACCTACATCCTGGACAGGGGGATAACCTTGTGTGTGTGCGTGATTAAGATTTGTATCGTAGCTTTAAAAAAAATGTCAGTCATATCACTACGATGTCTGCAGTGTGTCAGTTTATAGTGATGTCTAGCACTGGGGCATCATGCCGCAGACATGTAGCATGATGTCCCACCTAGTCACATTATTCTGACACCAGGCCGACCAGCCTTAACACTAACCTCTTAATGCTGAGCGCCTTGCGAGGCAGCTGTTAGTACCATTTTTGTAAATCTTTGGTATGGGTCGTGGTTCGAACCCACGACCTCCCGCTTCCGAGGCGGACGCTCTAGCCACTGGGCCACCGGAGCGGTCTGATAATCTTGTACATTCACGTACAATATAGTCATGCATACTTGGTCAATTTCTTCAGCGTTTAAGTCAGCTTTTTTGGCAGCAAAAAGTATAAATAATATAATAGGTGGAATCAGTGATTTATATTTCACGCTTCGTAATAGCCTGTACGAGTGAATAACCCTGATTACTATGTATTTTCTCTTAGTCAAACAAGTTTGGCCATTAACAATACGTTATCTACCAACATACTATGGTTTATCAGAGACACGTGCTGATGCACTTTTTAAGGCTATATAGAGTAAATAAATTATATTCAGTTGTTTTAAATGTTGTTTTAGTTAACCCCCTTCGAAACAATTTATTACAAATATTTATTTTTTATGACGATTCCCCAAAATTTATCAAAATAATTTATTGCCCTGACAAAATATGGACTAAGATCTCTAAAATAAACTTAAAACTTTAACTGTAAACATATCTGATCCTGTTTTTATTTCTTTGGCATGTATGTTAGACTGAAGTTGCTCCAGGAAAACTTGCATAATCTTGCAACTATTCTTTCTTTGTGTGCCGTGTCAGTTCGAGGAATATACATGCAACTGAGGAGAGACTGGAGATCAAGTGAATCCAGTTGATGATAAGAATACAGTTCCTGATAATATAATTTTGTTCCTTCCAAAATTCTCTAATTACCGGTATATGTTCCACGTGATTTTAATAAAGTTGGCATCATTCTTCTAATGTGGTTTCTATTTTCCAAATTATATCAACATTTAGGTACCAGTTCTACTTCTTCAGTACATTTGACCCTTGATCTCACACGTTTGATTGTATCGTATGAATTTCCACCAACCGATTGTTTTTCTCTCTAAAATGTAAAACCCAATAGTTGATTAATTTGTTATAAATAATTCGTTTTGTTTATAAGTCGTGTCTCCACTTGGTCTAAGAAGGAAGTTCAGTTAACCAGTCAACGGGGTGGGGTGGGGTGTAATGATATGAATTTGCAATTCCTTTTAAGGATCAAAACGATGAAGCAGACGACAAATGCAAAAGAGCAGTTCCTTTCAGGTTTGTGCTATATTGTTAAAAATAACTTTGATGAATGTTATATATATATATATATATATATATATATATATATATATATATATATATATATATATATATATATATATATTCGACGTACTTTTTATGTAGAATTTAAATTTAGGAGCATTGAAAATTAATTGGTGTATACGTAGGGTTTGAATTTTTAACAACTGGGAACTAAACTGTGTACACGTGGGGTTTGAATTTTGGACCATTGGGAATTAAACGGTGTACATGTGAGGTTTGAATTTATGTCCATTGGGAATTAAATGGTGTACACGTGGGGTTTGAATTTTGGACCATTGGGAATAAAATGGTGTACACGTGGGGTTTGAATTTATGACAGTTGGGAATTAAATGGTATACACGTGGGGTTCAAATTTTGAGCCATTATGATTTAAATGTTATACACTTAGGGTCTGAATTTTGTACTATTGGGAGACAAATGAGGTATAGAACACTTTGATTCGACATCAGAAGGTAGCACACTGATTAATCAGCCAACATGGATTTTTAATCTCACTGAGCATGCAAGTAAACTGTGAAAACTGTTTGTAATATCCATTTCCAACTAAATACATGACCCGGACTCCAATTAACATTGTATTTGAAGGAACGATACTAATGCGAAAGCCCGCATCTGTCGTATACTATTGAATATGGATGAGTTCAGACATGGTATACGACACGTGCCTAAAACATTGAATAGAATTATGAATTCAATGTACACGACATAATAAGCAAGAAATATTTGTTGCTCAATATTCGTCACATGAATTAGAAAATAAAGTAGCTCTATAAATGAAACAAAAATTCATGTAGCTGTAGTATTTTATATATATATATATATATATATATATATATATATATATATATATATATATATATATATATATATATCAGGATGTATTAAAATGTATGCATATTCTATGTAACTTTTATCTTTATGAAGGGTTTATAAGCACATATGTAATTTAACATCCTGATTATAGCTATGTTTTGCTGAGATTAAATGAACTTAAAAGAAGTTACTTATTGACTAACGGAAGAACAATCTTGATCCAGATTTTCTGATGTAGCTACAACTCGCCGCCACCAATGGCGGAATTAGAAAACAGGTTAGTTACTCGCAAATACACTCGATCGACACTTGTTGAAAAAAAAAAGTAAAACGTTGTTGCATTATGCAAGAAGCGAAACTGCAGCAAATATCCGTGTTTTTTATGTAGATGCACATGCATAACGCATAATCCACATTCAGCCCTGGGTGGTAACATATTTCTTGAAAACCCTATTATGGCACGATATGTCGAAATTGATTTATTAGTTTTTATTATGAAACTAAGCCTATTTCGGAGAAAACAATAACATTTTAGAAATTCAATGTATTAAATTTATTAAAGTACAGTTTGAAATAAACACCAAATAATTACTTGTGTTCTATCAGGCAAACAACGCAAATGAAGGAAACAGAAACAAGAATTTGAAAATATAAGCAGAATTCATTATATTAAATATTTGTTCAGTAATATTTTTGTGAAGCTCCTTCCGGCTGTTTTGTAAAAAGTTATCATACTTTTTCCAGTGATTATTTCAAACTAGTTTGTACTCCGGGGTGGTTTAAACCATATTTGTTTTGACTGCTCCTTGCAACAACTTTTCCATTTAGTCTGGACTTTGTATTTTTATCAATTCTACTAAATTTCATGATAATGACTGGATTTATCTGTATCAATTCCATATGAAGTACATATGATTTCAGCAGCGAGGGAGCAGCGTGTTCACATCTGCAACTGTGTTTCTGTTCTGTCATTGAATGTTTGGAATCGTAATGTGGGGAAAATATGAAGTCTTTCAATTGTAATTATCAAAAAGACGCTATGGGATATATGCCTAATGTTTCATTTTGAGTGTAGTAAGGAGGATGTAATTGCACTTGGAATATAGTCGAAATTACAACACAATTTCGAAATGTGTAATCAAGCTTTAGAACCCATGACATGACCCATGTGATTCGGAGTTGCAGAACTAAGAAAATCCATTTTGAGGAAATTCAGGATGTAAACTGTAAGTATATTTTTTTGCCATTCTTATTACCATCTAAAGAAAACAGTTTATACCTTGTCACTTGCATGTATTTGTAGGGATCCAGCAATTTTATGACCAGTCTGGCATCTATCGTTAGTCTAAATCCGAAACATTGTATCAAGAAAGTTAACGCGGAATGTGGCAAAACAGCTAGTATATAACAGTCCATGAAACATCGGCTTTAGTTCATTCAGAAACAAATTTAATCAACCAAAAGGTAAAGCACCTATTACATGGGTGTACATGATTGGTTTACAAAAGTAGTTCCTAATACACTAATGGGCACACGTGTCGTGCACGTTAGTGCAATACGAAGGTGTTCGATATCGTAAAATACAACACGATTCCGACAATGTAAAGCTAACGGAGGCAAAAATGAGCATATAATAACAAGCATTATTATATGCTCATTTTTCCCCCCGTTAACTTTACATTGTCAGAATCGTTTAATATTACCCGATATTGAACTCGCGCGACAATACACATATAGCATTCACGTGCATAAAGGAAGTACTTTCTATTGTAAACAAACAATGGACGCAGACGCCAGCACTTTTGATTTGTACACAAATCACGTACACTCGCGTAAGAGGCTCTTTACGTTGTGGTGGTTTAAAATTGTTTCTGAATGAACTAAACCAGATGTTTCGTGGACTGCCACATACCAGCTGCTTTGGCACAATCCGCGTTGATACAATGTTACGGATTTAGGCTAGCTACATTATATAAGATACGCAAGATAAGGTCCTTACAAATAACATACAAGTGACAAGTCATATACTCTCTTCTTTAGCTGGTGAGAAGAATGGCAAAATAAAATATACTTACAGTTTTACATCCTGAATTTCCTCAAAATGTATTTTCTTAATTCTGCAAATCCGAATTACATGAGCCATGTCGTAGGTTTTCAATCTAGATTACACATTTCGAAATTCTGCTGTAATTTCATGATAAATGCAATTGCATCCTCCTTACTGCACTCAAAATGAAATAAGCATTAAAGTCCATGGCGTCTTTTTGATAATTCCAATTGAAAGACTTCATATTTTTTCCACATTGTGATTTCAAACATTCAATGACAGAAACAGAAACACATTTGCAGATGTAAACACGCTTCTCCCGCGCCACTTCAATCCGATGTATTTCATGTATAAGTTGCACAGATGAATCCAGTCCAAAATCACAAACATTCGTCGAATAGAAACAAAATACCAAAATATATTCATTCCAGATCAAATTGAAAAGTTGTTGCAATGCGCATTCATTCACAATATGACTGCAAATTTCAATTATAACTAGACACGCCATTTTCATTCGAAAGTTACGTCGAGCGCGCGACAAAGTTCAAATTTATCTGGGCGGAGTTATGTGCGCATTAATAATGATGTCATTGTGTAATGACAAATCTGCGCTTGTGTATTTAGTTTGGAATACGGCATTCATTCATTTACGTTGTTTCTTGTAGTATATTTTGTTTATATAATTAAACCTTAGGTAGAATTTTAAAAAAATGAGCATATAATAAAAAGGTTACTGCATTTGTATGGGAAAATATGAACTCGTTTTGTCGGAAGGATAGACTGCACTCCCAAGGTCGTGCAGTATTCCATCCCAAAACTCGTTCATATTTTCCCATACAAATGCAGTAACCTATAAATATTTTCTATGCCGAACTTTCTGGTTAACAATATTTTTGAAATGCACCGCTAAATTAGAGGAAAAACGAGCATGGATAATTAACATCTTCACGAACAAGAGAGGCATATGAACATGGTAAATTTTGAACAAAGATATGAAATGATACAAAGGTTGATAATGATTTTGGGCTGGCGAGTATAGCTAAATATAGAATACAGAGTGCTATATGCAAAATCATTATGATCATAATTAGGTAGCAGTGCAATAGTAATTTAAATAATTTATTTTGAATGCGTTCGCTGTTCTTATAAATGTTAGCACAGCACAAACTATTTTCTCATTTTCCTTAAAGGGATTCTCCTGTTAATGACATTTGTGTCACAACCATGCTGTATCGTTCATATTGTTCGATTTCTAACAGTTTCTGGCAAGTCACATTAAGATGTGCCGTCCACTCACGAATGATATTTGTAATTCTACTCCAGGTAGTGATAGACTGCATTGGTCTCTAAATCGCCAAATTCCATTCGGTAAAATATTTGTGTAAGAAGAATTTAGGCATAAGCTGGTCCTAGCAAAGGGTGTTCGTAGATTTTATCCATCGGGAAGTTGTCTAGTACTAACATGCTGAAACATGGACACGGCATAGATAATTCGAATCCGCATTTTTACGCAGATGCAAATTTTCTCGTTTTTAGCTCTTCCGGGCAAAATCTACCTACGAATTCATACTGAAATCTGTATATGGGCAATGTTAATCCCTCGATCCCGCTAAGCATCCATTACTTACTTCCACTATCAACAACTCTACCAATTGTGCCTGCATATGTGTGTGTGTGTGTGTGTGTGTGTGTGTGTGTGTTCCTAGGTATGATTGTAAAGTTGAAAAGTTCATTCACAAATCTAACTTGTTGAATTTTTCGAATGATCGTCTACTTTAAATATCAAATCATGTCATTGTAAAATCTTAATTGTTGCCGCCATGAACACAATGCAGAGTTGTCTCCCTTCGAGCAGCAGTCTAAGTTTGTATTCACGAAATTGTCTTCATGATCTGACTGGTCTACTGCAATTTAATTTTGAGTTTTACTTGTGATATAGAAATGTATGAGTACTCTAGCATTGTTTTATGCTTTTTTTAGTCTTGTTTTTTACTCTTCTGGCATGTATGGGATTTTATAAAATGAGCGAGTCGGCTAAAGGTCGCATGTATGCGCTACTATAATTGGTTAATATGCACGAAACGTTTGCAACTAAATGCCAGTAGGTTAAGAAAATAAATAAACATCAGTGCTTCTTCACTTCGTAAATGCGAGGCATTTCATAGAAAATCTTAGTTATAGTGACTCTTGTTCGTATAAAAAAATAACTCTGACATAGTTTATCAAAGATTACAATACCGTTACACAGTACTCAAATATTACAATACCGTTACACACTACATCAGAGATTACAATAATGTTACGTAGTACATCAAAAATTACAATACCGATACACAGTACATCAAAGAGTACAATACTGTTACACAGTATATCAGAGATTACAATAATGTTACATAGTACATCAAAGATTACAATACCGTTACACAGTACATCAGCGATTACAATAATGTTACTGAGCACATAAAATATAATAATAATGTTACATAGTTCATCAAAGATTGCAATACTGTTACACAGTACACCAGAGATTACAATAATGTTACATAGCACATAAAAGATTACAATAATGTTACATAGTACATGAAGGATTGCAATACTGTTATATAGTATATAAACTATTACAATACCGTTACGTAGTGCATAAAAATATTACAATATTGATACATAGTACGTCAGTGATTACAATGATGTTACATAGTACATCAGTGATTACAATGATGTTACATAGTACATCAAAGATTACAATACCGTTACACAGTACATCAGCGATTACAATAATGTTACTGAGCACATAAAATATAATAATAATGTTACATAGTTCATCAAAGATTGCAATACTGTTACACAGTACACCAGAGATTACAATAATGTTACATAGCACATAAAAGATTACAATAATGTTACATAGTACATGAAGGATTGCAATACTGTTATATAGTATATAAACTATTACAATACCGTTACGTAGTGCATAAAAATATTACAATATTGATACATAGTACGTCAGTGATTACAATGATGTTACATAGTACATCAGTGATTACAATGATGTTACATAGTACATCAAAGATTACAATACCGTTACACAGTACATCAGCGATTACAATAATGTTACTGAGCACATAAAATATAATAATAATGTTACATAGTTCATCAAAGATTGCAATACTGTTACACAGTACACCAGAGATTACAATAATGTTACATAGCACATAAAAGATTACAATAATGTTACATAGTACATGAAGGATTGCAATACTGTTATATAGTATATAAACTATTACAATACCGTTACGTAGTGCATAAAAATATTACAATATTGATACATAGTACGTCAGTGATTACAATGATGTTACATAGTACATCAGTGATTACAATGATGTTACATAGTACATCAAAGACTCAAATACTCTTACAAAGTATAGAAACTATTACAATTCTATTACACAGTAGTACATCAAAGATTCTCATACTACTACATAGTCCATCAAGGATTTCAATAATGTTACATAGCACATAAATATTACAATATTGTTACATATTACATCAAAGATTACAATACTGTTACATAGCACATCAAAGATTTCAATATTGTTACGTAGTTGTACATTAAAGACTACAGTTTTTTTACGTAGTACATCAAAGATTATAATACTGTTACATAGTATATCAAAGATTATAATACTGTTACATAGTATATCAAAGATTATAATATTGTTACATAGTACATCAAACATTTCAACACGGTTACGTAGTTGTACATTAAAGACTACAGTTTTGCTACGTAGCACATCAAAGATTATAATACTGTTACATAGTATATCAAAGATTACAATATTGTTACATAGTACATCAAAGATTACAATACTGTTACATAGTACATCAAAGATTACAATACTGTTACATAGTACATGAAAAAGATTTCAATACGGTTACATGGTTGTACATTAAAGACTACAGTTTTGTTGCGTAGTACATCAAAGATTATAATACTGTTACATAGTACATCAAAGATTATAATACTGTTACATAGTACATCAAAGATTACAATACTGTTACATAGTACATCAAAGATTACAATACTGTTACATAGTACATCAAAGATTACAATACTGTTACATAGTATATCAAAGATTACAATACTGTTACATAGTACATCAAAGATTATAATACTGTTACATAGTACATCAAAGATTACAATACTGTTACATAGTACATGAAAAAGATTTCAATACGGTTACATGGTTGTACATTAAAGACTACAGTTTTGTTACGTAGTACATCAAAGATTATAATACTGTTACATAGTACATCAAAGATTACAATACTGTTACATAGTACATCAAAGATTACAATACTGTTACAGAGTACATCAAAGATTATAATACTGTTACATAGTACATCAAAGATTACAGTACTGTTACATAATACATCAAAGATTATAATTCTGTTACATAATACATAACTATTACAATAATGTTACATAGTACATCAAAGATTATAATACTGTTACATAGTACATCAAAGATTATAATATTGTTACATTAATATTGTTACATAGTACATCAAAGATTGCAATACTGTTACATAATACATAACTATTACAATAATGCTGCATAATACATCAAAGATTTCAATACTTTAACATATTACTTCAACGATTACAATCTGACTGACATAAAATGACTTCAAATACATAATCTGAATTTAATTCTAAATTATAGATTGAAAACAACTGTTTCTCTAGAACAATGTACATGTACAGATATAAGATATTACAATTTATACTGTACGAGTTTGTCCTTTGAATACACCCATATACGTGATAACAGCGCATTTGTGTGCACCTTGATCAAAGGATCTTTTTATCTATCTTATATCAAAATACACATGTTGAGATAAATTTTGAAGTATAAATAGGTCTATACAAACATTCATACGCCAGTAAAGAGAAGCACACGTGCCAGTACACGGAGCCAGACACGTATGTATTCAAAATATGTTTATTATGATGCTGTAAATATACAAATCTTTAAAATATACGTACATACCTCTGAAGACGAACGCATGCACATAAATTCTTGCATGCACAAATAGATATGCATAGACAGTATGGCATTGGTATTAGGAGAAAAAAAAGTACACCGGGCAAATTGAATTGAGTGGATTCCAACATGACCTTATAGACCTATTGTCTAGGGTATTTTCGTTTTAACTTTTATAAATAAATTCTAGTGCATATATCTTTAATTTATAGAGATACATTCTAGTGCGTGTACAGTTACCGTATAGACATAAATTCTAGTGCATATATGCCTATATTTACCATATAGACATGATGTATAGTGCATATAGGCCTAAATTTACCGTATAGACACGAATTCTAGTACATATAGGTCTATATTTACCATATAGACCTAAAGTCTAGTGCATATATGCCTTCATTTACTGCATAGACATGAAATCTAGTGCATATAGACCTACATTTACCACATAGACATGAAGTCTAGTGCATATTTGCTTACATCTACCGTATATACCTAAAATCGAATGTATATACAGATACCACATCTATTTACTATTGAACACTTGAATATCATTTCTATGCACATGCTAATAAACATGTAAGCATGTATACGTAAATGTACATTTTAGAATGAGTATGTGCATATTCATAGATGAACATACCTATATGCATCACTGTGTACCTTCTTATACATAGAGATATGAATAATATGCGTGTCATTCATGTACATAGCCGTAATTGAATTTCGTGCACGAGCATAGCGTACACAAGTAGACATCAACAGACATATTTATATGCAAACCCTTCTCATACTATGTCGCTAAATTTTTATACATCCTGTAGTCATGCATACAAATAGGTAGTTATGTACGTCTCTCTCTCTCTCTCTCTTAACTGGAAAATTCAGATTACCCTGGAGAAAATTGTGCTTGCCCCAAAAATGGCCAGGTAGAAAATAGTCTCGAAATATCTTGAATTTTTACTCGAAAGAGAGAGTCATAACATTCTTAGACAACCACATTCACAACTGCATTCATTTAATTTTAATCACGTTTTTATACATAACATTATTATTTATCTTTCCAATTAAAGTTCGAATGATCATGCTGATTTAATTTGCAATGGTGTAAGCAGTGGTAAAGAGAAACTTTAAACGCAACGGTTCACTTTCTCGAAGCTTCGATAGTGCTTCTCCAAGTGGAGTTGCTGCCAGCTGTGGTTTGGATGCAGCCGTCAACTTTTAACTGGAGTATGCGGCTTCCCAAAATCAGCTACATAATCCAAATGATCTTTGCTTAACTCATGGAACCTACCGGGTCTTTCCTATAATTGTCCTATAATTGTCAGACCCTATGGAAAACGGATTTGTTATTTTGGGACATTTTAGCAGTGGCTGCAGAACATCATATCATTTGCCGAGTTATGTTCTAGCCATAGATATTCCTGAATCCACGATGATTGAAACTTTTTGCCCGTTTAGCAGCATCATACTGCTATTTATTCTGTAAAACAGATTCATTAGACCTAGAAACTTCGTCGAGCTTCCTTTTTCTTGCTTAAATAAGATAACAGACGCATCTCATCAACTACGTCTAGAATAATGAAACAGTGACGCTTGGTAAGGATTAATGTATGCTCGCAACTGAAAAATTTGCGAATACTAATTTTATCAAGTAACATCTAGTCACCTTGAAATAATTGACATGCATCAAAATATTTGGCAAACAGACGTTTAAATTGAAAACACTTTTTTTCTCCATTTAGTTGTTTTTGCCAAGCATTATTTAGGTATCGATCTCCTATTAATTACCACAACAGATCATAAACACAAGGTGTGGGTGTTAAATTTTATGTTCATCGATCAGTCATGGTGATTAATTGTTAGTGACGAATGCCTTTTATTTCCAGACACACCTGTTATTTAAATCTCATAAGTTATATTATTACCAATTAACGCCTTAGTCACTAAAGACAGCGACATGTATCAAAACGATCTTTAGACGCGGACAGCTAACAAGCTGCCCGAGACTAGGTTAGGGACCTGAATGTCGGCAAATCCCACATACGCAAAATATATTACAATTAAAATGTAACTGATAAGTTGCAATATCAACATTTATTCCTTATTTGTCAAAACTGGCTTTAATTGGTAAATATTCACATTATCACGTCTGTGCGAGAGAATGAAAATGACCTTGACATTGACCAAAATATGGAAATGTGTATTGTGGCATTACAAACAGAACACTATCAGTAGCCAAATACATTTGGGGACTTGCCTGTGTAAGTTCACTTCCAAACTTGAGCTTGCTTGAGCAGAATTTGAAAATGTCTCGGGAGTCGTGGAAGTTGATTGAATCCCGTATAGTATATATTAGAGAGAAGTGGAAATGTACAGATAAAAGGTTTAGGGACAAATGGAAATGTGATGTTGACAACTGTAGAGAAACAAACGGGAAATGTAATGTTAAAACTAATTGACTGACCGGCACTCACATATACTTATCGAGACACTATTTGACTTACCACCCACACACTTATTAATCAGCGAAAATGACAGGAGTGCTAACAATAAAAAACCATAATATAATATCACCCCAGAAACATTATGAAGTGCTTAAATATATACGCACAAACTACCATGAAAAGGGCACATGTGCTCTCAATATACATACAAACATGCTTATATACTATCACACACAAGAGAGTAGGAATTTTTATTAAATATGCACACGAGCGTCCATGGGACTGAAGTTTTAGTTGTGAATGACAAAGACATGAAAACACGTATTGGCAATGATTGCATAGTAGTTCGGTTTCTGAGAGAACCGGGTGGCTGTAAAAGGGGCTGTAGGGGATTAAGCAAGGATGGTTAAAATACGCCACACGTCTTCGTTTTTCTCTGTCTCAAGCTGTCATCACTGCCACGACTTCTGTCATTAGACTTGCATCAGAGTCCATGGGAGGACATTAGTAAGGCTGTTCAATACTCAGTGGATTACTAACGGCTTTCAGAAGAACTGGTTCCACAAGACGATACGATTCCTTAGAATTTAGGACTATTTGTCGTGTCTGTTAGTGACTGCATTTATCGGATTTATTTTAGCGGTAGATACTCTATCGCAAATTTATCACAAATTCATTGGAAGACACGACGGGAAAAACTGTATATATTCTTAAATAAGTCATCTTATTAAAGATGCTGCGATTATCGATGAATATCACTCTCTACCCATGTGGTAAAAAGAAATTTATAAACTTTATCTGCTCTTCATATTTAACAATAAGTTAGTGTGTGTGGCGAGTTGGATACATCAACCGATTTATGACCGGAAGGACGTATATGACTGAAAACGTCTTGCATTCGAAACGTGGAAACAGGAGACTGCTGACTATTCCAAAGACATGTGTGACTGATACAAGAAAGAAAACGTGAATTTAGTTTTGAAAAGTGAATTACTTTGTTACTCCTAAGTCTGTGACCGTCTTCTGTTCATCTTTTCCTCCTCCGTGATTGATGATGCCAGCTCAACCTAATTTATGACATGAGTTTCACTATCTGATGAAAAAATGGAAACCCATCTACTCTTCTACTCCAATGTCTTCTCTGTCAACGTCTTCTCCTGCTTTAGTTGCTGCAACTAAAAGGTTTCATCTTTATAGCGGAAGAGCGCAAAGCATAACAGCCATTTTGCAAAGTTTACTGGTTTTGTTCAAGCAAGATATGCACGATTTAGTCCACTGAGAGCACTTCGTGGTCACGTTGTAAGACGTCACGAAGTAAACGAAGACGAATTCCAGTATGAAAGATGAAATGTTCGACAAGATTCACGTCAGTACTTCCTTTGTACCAAAATGTCTTTCTCTCAAAGTTCACACCGTTGTCGACGCCCGTTGATGTCTTCTAGATACGGAAAACATGCCCTCCCATCACGCTGAGGTAAACATGGGAATGTCTTGTCAGTAGGTACCAAAGCGATTGCTTCGAATTGAAAACAAATCATTCCAAAACACATAAAGAAATACTCGATACGGTCTGTGAATGTTGTTTGAACGTCTTGAAAAAGACGGCCCTTTTAAATAAGATACAGAAACAGTGAGTGTGACGACAAATGGTGCAAAAGAAAATTCCAGTAAACCAAAAGAAGAAAAATTCTCTTTCAACGAGGACGACATTTAATCATGCTAGGTAAAAGTCTTTGTTCCCTTGTTTGCATCAGTTGTTCGGGCTATTGGTATTATGGCGAACATGAACAGAACATGCATTTCTGCAAAGACATCTCACCTGTACATCTGGAATTTATGGAAGTGTGAATTTAGCTTCAGTACTTTACAAATGATGAACTGGATTGACAAACACCGTCGGTACAAAAAGATGATAATCCACCAACCTCCTAATCCCAATCTCACAGAGACTTCACAATTGCAACAATAGTAAATAGTGTAAAAATCGTTGACGAATTGAATATATTTGTCAGAAACGGCAACTTTGCGACGGTACGGACACTCATTCAAAGGTCTTCAGTCGTTTAATTAGAAAGCCTTTGATCCTTCCCTTTGATATTTCAAGACTATCAGGAAAAGCAAAAAGGATATAAAAAGCTCGAAAACCGACAACAGACACAGCCACAGGAATGGAAGAGAAAGAGAAAGAAAACTTCGGAGACGTTCACAAGCTCACCAGCTAAAACAACCAAGTTGACAGCTGCATCAAGAGGTTTGGTTGGATTAAAAAGTGTTTTGTTAATACCATTGCCAGTGGAAGAGAACACGAATTGTGCATATGGAACAGCTATTGAAAATCCGATTTTGCAGAAAGAACATAAACAGTTGCTTACTATATTAGTGAGCAATTGTACAGATTATATTCTTTTCAAACTCTCGTTACGGTGGCCACAGCAAAGTCACTCATAACTCTTCCAGTGAAAGAAATCCTCTGGCGGCATCGGAAAATCTTTCTCTGTTGACTTGTCAGTGACAAAGTCCATCGAATTATGAATAATCAGTTTTAATTAACATTATCTAGTAATATTTCTTTGAATGTGTTGTATCGCACCAAATTTTTATTTTACGGCAAGAAGTCATAAATCAATACAATTTAACAACGATGCTTACCGAGAAATGGAATGACAAGGACCATAGATATTCCTCGTAGAAATACACAACAAAAGAGACCAAGATAACTTGGAAAAAATGGTCCTGTCTTTTACAAAACACAACAGGAACAACAAGAAAATGAAATAAATAAACAAACAAAACAACGCCAGCAAATACCTAACTTAGAAATCCTTTTATTTCTAAACATCTCGTCCAAACGATTTAAATTCTTTTCAACCATACGTTTGAGAAAGCACGGGGAAAAAAAAATAAGTGTTCTGATTAATAATTTCTCACCTTCTCTTCATCTCAGATTAGATTTTTCCGACAGCACAACGCTGTCCATCTTTTTTTCCGCCTATTTTGTTTCCTATTCTGGGTGGAACCACAGCTCTCTGTCCCTTAGCAAAGACACCAATAGATTCTTCCTGTATTTCGGTAGCCTATCGAACTGAACGAAAGACTTAAATTGATGTCTGTGAACTATGAGGTCGTCGAATACATCAGAGAAGGAAACATTCGATCCGTTGCTAAAACGCATTAATTTCAATGCCATTGCTTCTTACAAATGAGAAAACATACATCACATTCATCGATAATTTCGGCATCCTCATTTCATTCCTGTCAGAAAATTGTATTTTGACAGTGTCAACATTAGTATAAAAGCATATCTTGGACAAAATATTATAATCTCTAACTGAAATGTCATTATGAAAATAAATTGCTGAAAACGATTCTTCAGTGAGTAATATATGATTTATAACGTGTAGCGAGGAATAGTAGCTCGACAACGAGGACATGTTTTGGAATATATGTTAAAATCGGCTTTCGTGCTTTGGTAGCCATCTATAAAATGGTAAAAGAGGATTGTATGCTTTTAAATAATGCGGCCTTGACGCAAGGAAAGGAATTTCACCAAACCGTGCTCATCGAACAACAACGTACGAAACAAGCGTTAATGAAAGGAAAGATGTGTTGATTCAGATAGGAAAAGAAAACTCCTTTGGTCGCTCAGATACCGTATTAATTCATATCACATTCTTTGCTAAGGCATTAATTCACCTTCTACGCCAAAGCAAAGACACAACAGAAAGAGACACAGATCACCCTTTAGATCTCACATACACGGCAAGAAAAAAAGAAAAAAAAAATAAAGAAGAAGAACGGCCATTCTGAGGTTTTTGATTACTTAAATAATGATGCACAGAGATTCTTGCGAATATTCTAGGACAGCACTCCATCTGTTTGCCATGTTAAGATGACAAAGCTAGAACCCGATTGGGTAGAATTTTATCACGGGTCAACCTTGACCACCTCATCTCGTATAGTGTTTGAAATGAAAGGATACACTGATAATTGTATATATCTGCATAGCCGGTATTTATCCCTGATATTCAAAGTTCTCGACCGCTCCAGTGGCCTAGTGGTTAGAGCGTCCACCTCGGAAGCGGGAAGTCGTGGGTTCGAACCCCGGTCAAGTCATACCAAAGACTTACAAAAATGGTATTTACACCTGCCTCGCTAGGCGCTCAGCATTAAGAGGTTAGTGTTAGGACTGGTCGGTCTGGTGTCAGGATAATGTGACTGGGTGGACATCATGCTACATGTCTGCGGCATGATGCCCCAGTGCTAGACATCACTATAAACTGCCACACTGCAGACATCGTAGCTATATGACTGAAAAATTGTTAAAGCTATGTTAAAAATCCTAATCACACACACACACACACACACACACAGAGTTCTCGTAACGACAACACCAAACCACGCGTCAATGTTAGAGTGGTTTCTGTCAACGATTTGCATCCGTTATTCAGTGAAGTGGATTTGTACTCCAGAAACAAAGTGGTCACAGCAGCATCGACAATTACCATTCCTAAGTTTATTTTGAGAATCTCTCGACGGACGGAAAAGAAACCAAGAAAATACATCTAGATGCATCAGTGTCGTGAAAACTCGACATCATGCATGCCTTCAATGGTAGAGAATTAATGGAAGCTGACGATCCTCACACTGTTGGATTTAACGACCTTATGAAGAAAAGCAACCGACGGATCGTTTACGTTGGACCATTTGATTGAAATACAAATATTTGCTGATTGGTGTAAATGTACTTATGAGACTGAATCGAAGATGCAACGTGTTCCATTTGATGGCGTATGCTAAAGAGTACAAAGCTTCGAAGAAGCCAGACTCTATGTGCGTAGCGTAAAAGTCTTGCATCAAGTGGAAAACGACATCAATCAAACTCTGACCAGAACAAAAGGTTCTTATCTCTTATCCTCTGCGACAAATGGATGTCAAAAGCTTTACCATTCCATTTGGACTCCGATCAAAGACCGAAGTTAGTGTTTTCCATGGTCAACGGTCTAGATGTAGTTGTTTTTATTGGCATCGTTAGCAATGCTGCCTTCAAAAAAACTGTTGATCAAAATCCGTTCCCAGTTCCAACGCTTCAGCGTATTCAAGGCAGAAGTCACCCGAGACAGCCAGACGTTGTGTACCAGACCTTTTGAACCTAACTTTTTCCTGAAGAATTACTTGAATTCTTATTTAGATATGTTTGAATCCACCGGACCATTAGGAACTAAAAGAACCAAAGGCATTTCAGTCGACGTTTATGTGAGAGGATATGATTTGTGGGGATTTGATTTCACTCCAGACGAAAGCAGAAACCAGGACATTTCCACCCAATAAAATCAGGCTTACCCCGTGAGAAACGTTTGTTAAAACATGCGCTCGTGTAAATAGTGGACGCAACTTTGTATACAGAACTTGATATTATTGTATCCTCTATTTTTCTCCGTTAACTTTACATTGTCAGAATCGTACAGTATTTTACGATACTGAGCACCTTGATATTGCACGTACGTGTACGAAACGTATGCCTAAGATAGTATAGTGTATTAGGAACTACTTTGTAAACAAACCATTTACACTCAGGTGGTAGTCGCTGTAGATTTTAGTTCATTAGATTTGTTTGTGGAAGAGCTAAAGCAGCTGTTTCTTCTATGTGAAAATAGAGATGATAAAGGGAGTAATGTGAATGAGTTTACTTAGTCACAAATGAAACTTTCAAAAAGTAAACTAATGAACTAAAAAAGTACATATTTAGATATTCGCAATGTTCTAAACAAACGTGAAGGACTCGGTATGGAAAATACAATTCTGATAATTAAAACAGTTATTTAGGAGAAATGTTCGTAACTTTTCATTAACGGAACGGCTGAGAACAGTGTTCTCTGGGGGCATATAAATATAGCACAGAAAAGCATACTGTGCGCAAGGCCTATCGCATATCTATCAGAGACGTACCGTTTTACCATCGTGGAAAAACTGGAGAAAAGTACGGGCCTCAGAGTCAATATGCCAAGACGACAAAGAATTCTTATTTCCGCTGAATGAATGGACTCTCACACACCAGCTGCATTGCAATTTTCCCCGTTAAAGTTGTTGATGCAATGTTTCGGATTTAGGCTAGCGATAGACACCATACATGTCATAACAAACCTGGTGTCCATTCAAACAGCATACAAGTGACCAAGCATAAACATGTCTTCTTTAGCTGGTAATAAAAATGGCAAAAACATACTTACATTTTTGCGTCTTGAATTTCCTAAATATGTACTTTCTTAGTTCTGCAAATTCAAATTACACGAACTATGTTATGGGTTCTAAAGCTTGATTCCACATTTCGAAGTTCTAATGTAATTTCGAATACATTTCCAACTGCAATAACATTCCGTTTACTGCACTCAGAATGAAATGGACGCGATATTCCACGGCGTCTTTTTCATAATTACAATTGAAAGAGTTATTTTTTCCCCAACATTACGATTCCGAACATTCAATGACAGAACAAAATCACACATGCGGCTGTGTCAAGATTCGTCCATCCCTGCTAAATTAAGGACACGTGTATCTTGTGTGGAATTTACACTGATAATAAATTCAGTCCATAATCAGCGAAATTGAGTAGAATCGACAAAACAGAAGAGCTGTTGCAATGCGCATTCATTCACAATGTGACTCTAAATTTCAATTTTAAGTAGACCAAAACGATAATTATTTTTGAAACTGGTGACGAGCGCGCGACTAAGTTCAAAGGTTGCTGGGCGGTACGATGTGCGCATTAATATTGATACTGTGTATTGATGAATCTACGGTTGTGCATTTCTTTTGGAAATCAGCATAAAATCAATTACCTTGTTTCTTATGGCGTATTTTTGTAATTAAGCCTTAGGTAGAGTAAGAAAAAGAGTATACAATACAAAGGTTATTGCATTTGTATGGACAAATATGAACCAGTTTTTCTCATATGGATACTCCACTCATACTGATCCATCCGAAAAACGGAGAAAATAAAGCATGGACACTTTTTCCAGAGTAGACGATTTCGAAAAGAGTGATGAACGGACTTAAGTGACCATTTCCTACCACCACTGACTTCCATGGAAACAAAATGCATCGAATTTATCTTGCGAGACTGGTCTTTTTAAAGAAACAGTTAAGCGGTAACTCATCACTTGTCGTTACCTGTGAAAATGAATATCCGGGAAACTTCATTACCTTCTAACCCACAGTTTAATAACTGCTTCTTGGAACCCAGTGGTGTGTTCAAAAGAACGTCCTTATTAAAAACCCAAAGACTTTCGAGCTTAAGTCATCAATACAGACAAGACTCATCGCCCAGGAACCGATATTATTTTTATTTTCTCTGGAAGACGATATCATAGACTTTATTTGAAGAAATGCTGTATCACTAATGTGAAATGGCAAGGATCGGATTATATTATATATGGAAAATACTGTTGTTTTATTTCGTCATCAATGCGGTCTTGGATTCTCATTGGAGTATTTACTGACTGGTTTTGAACGTCATTTTTCAACGAACGATTGGAAAATAGATATGTGGTTTTGCGGACGCTCTAACCACTAGGCCACCGGAGCGGTTACATACATACATACATACATACAGCTTCGGTGGCCTAGTGGTTAGAGCGTCCTCCTCGTAAGTGGAAGGTCGTGGGTTCGATCCCCGGCCGAGTCATACCAAAGACTTATAAAAATGGTACTAACAGCTGCCTCGCTTGGCGCTCAGCAGTAAGAGTTTAGTGTAAGGACTGGTCGACCTGGTGTCAGGATAATGTGACTGGGTGGGACATCATGCTACATGTCTGCGGCATGATGCCCCAGTGCTAGACTGTATAAACTGTCACACTGCAGACATCTTAGCAATATGACTGGAAAATTGTTAAAGCTACGTTAAAAATCAAAATCACACACATACATACATACATACATACATACATACATACATACATCATGCATGCATACATACATACATACATACATACCATACATACCATGCATACATACATACATACATACACCTTCGTTTGGGCCTAAAGAAGGTCTTCTTCAGGGAACAAAGCAAAAAAATACATGCATAAAGATATACTAAACACACTATCACACTAATAAGGAAGCTACTAAACACACTATCATACGAATAAGGAAGCGCTTACACAAAGGGTCACGTGTGTAACAATAAGAGGATACTTCTAATGAATACAGAAGCTAATCTCCATATATAATCAAAACTTAAAAAAAAGACAACGACTACAAACAAACGATTCAAAAGAAATACCTTCATGTCCAAAATTAGACGCAGAATGTAAATATAAGATGTACTAAGTAAACGAGGGTGTTGCCAAGCTAGAAACAGAACTGCGCTGCACTGATCATTGTAGCCTGTGTTACTTCATTCCTGTAATAAGATAACTGGGATGGGGTCGGATTATAACAAAACACTTTTGATGGTGACGAAAATACGATGTTTATTTATGGATGATTCAATGAAAAAGACTCTTTGTTTCGTGCGCCAAGAAAATCCAAATATTGGATATTTAACAAAATATGCACGAACCAGATAATGTATTGCGATTGAAAAGAAATGGGTACTGATATGCAAGAAAAACTTAAATAGTAAAAAGATACAAAGATTAATGATTCAAAATGATTCCACACAAACAATAAAATATGACGACTTTACACTCAGATAGTGAAATATCATGAGTTTTCACTCAGATAGTGAAATACGGTATGAAACATTGGGGCATATATCTTGCTGAGTCGAACACAAATCCGAAAGGTCTTCTCGGACCCAACTCTTTTTCGAATGGTTGAGTAGCCTCCACGAACTGTCTGCCCCTCCTGGTCTCCCTAAAGATCCGTAAAATCTCTTGTTTTCTGCAGACCTGTTGGTCCAGAAGCCTTGGTTCATCACCACGTGATGACTTTGATCTTCTTCCGGGCCAACGTCACACCCGACAGCAGCACACTGGGCATAACACAACCCAAATTAGTACCACGGATCAACAACACCTACAATACGGTGCATATACGGCTGAAAATATCATATCCGCATCCGTGTACTACAAATGACACGGTCATGTATAACACAGCACGTATTGACGTTATTATTGTTAATACTGGCATTACGATGATATTTTTTCTTCTTCGTGTAAACCGAAGTTTAATTTCTTTATCTTCTTCTCCTAACATGTCATCCAAGATGAAATACGTCTTACTAGAATGAGTTACGATTCTGTTGTCTCCGTAATGAATTCCTTCTACAAACTTTTATTTCTTTTGTTAATGTGTAAGCCGATTGCCACTCTCTGTAACAACACACCATGCGTGTGGAGGAAAACCAAATAAAGATGTGCTCGATTACACATTTCACAAATTCGGTTTTACCTGAACCTCTTGGTGCAGGAATGAACACGTTAAAGTGATGGAGATGATACAGTGCATCCCAACGTTGACAATCTGACGTTTTGTCAATCACTTTATGAGAATGAATGATGAATAAATAATTTTAGAGTAGTTCTGAACATTCTTAAACGATCACCACAAATACAAGAATATTTTACACATTATAAATAATAATTGTTCATGTACAGAAAAATATTCATATTTCAAACAAAGTTCGTGTCTTGTTTCTTTCTTAAGATCAATCACACGAATCATTCGCATAGTTAGTCACTTTTTCTGTCCAAGTGTCAAATCCACAACATTTCCAGTCATGTACATTTAGTATAAATCTGTTCATGTATCCTATTAGCAACACTCACTTCTTGGTAACCATGAAGAGCAGATAAACTGCGACGAATTTCTGATTCTCACAGGGGTCCAGAGAGATCATAGTCATCACCAATCGCTCCACCTCAACACAATGAGTTTCTCATGCAGAGACAAAGATTTTGTCGCCGTGTCGATGCATGCACTGGTGTTACATTTCCCACAAAGAATATGTTTGGAAATGAAATCGAAGACACAGACATACACCACACGTCGTCTTAATTTCAAAGCAATGGAATCGAGTCTTGTAATCAACTAAGTCTCGAATCGTGCCATATACATCATCCCGGTAAATTTAGTTCAACAATGACGACAGAAGTCGTGGCATTGAAGTCTGATAACAAGTTCATATATATCTCTTTATTATGATTCCAAAATGGCAAATGTATTGGTCATGCTGTATTTCCAGCAGAAAAATTACAAGTTAAAAATGCAACGTTTTGCACAACAAAAAAGTGAACAATATTTCGTAAAGTTGTATAATAAAACGTTTAGCTTTGAGAAAAGGGAACATTTTTGTCCAACATTACCAGCTTGTAGAATACTACAGTTAAACATGTACATGGGCAATATTATGTAATCTGAGTAACACATTAGTGTTCTTGATGAATGTTAAGACTCGTGTATATTACACACACACACACACACACACACACACGTCCTCTAAACCCTAAAGGAATCATGTCGTCATGTGGAATCAGTTCTTTTAAAATATAGATGGTAATCCATTAAGTCTTGAACAGTACCACTGACCTCCTCTAACGGGTTTCAATGTAACGCTGATAACAGAAATGGCATGGGTGTGGGGGGGGGGCTGAAAAACGTTTTCGCAGAAGAGTCTTTTCACGTGTTTGTCACAAAACAAACTATCCTTACGACTGTGATAGTGCCTTCTTCGATATCAGTCTTTTTCTTTGCATTTCAATTCAATCTGTACAAGGTCTCTGTCAATGCGTTATCGCAACTCAGAAACTAATTACTAATCGCCCCTTCTAAAGTGCCCATGATGAAAATAATCTGGGCCGACCAAGGGAAAGTAGCGACTGCACGGAGAACATCTGCTATGTTGAAGGTAAGCTGTATCTTCATACTGACATTCGTGGAGTTTCACATCTCAGTTGAAAGCATGTATTTGATCTACGAATCCCAACTAGACAAATCCCGTTGTCGCTAAGGTTTGAGAGTGGGTCCTTCTAGTTATGTGCGCCGTTTCCCTTTGAAGTCTGCAGTGGATATCCAGGCAAAGCCATGTGAATTGGTTATACTTCTTTGATACTTGATTCCCGATGATCTTCTGGTATCCAGAGTAGTTTGAAAGTGCATGAATGACGTCCATAGATGTGCGCATGATCGGCATCCCTTTTGACAGTGGTGCGAGATCGTGCCATATCACTCTTGTTGAAAGACAAGGCATCAGTGTTGTTGAAGGGCACATAACAGCACTCAACTTCGTTTAACTTTTGGGTAGTGAAGCTGTGCCATAATCTATGTTTTCATATCTCTCGTAGCAGAACACAACACTCCTTATGTAGCAAGGATCGTCATCACTATCGTCTTCAGTTAAGTTTGAGTAAGTGGATTCACTGTTTCGGTGTGGAATTCATCTTTCTCTGTGAACATCTTTGCTGAAAATGATCTTTGGGAAATTTGTTTATATACTGAAGGACAGTACCCGTACGGCTCGGTGTCGAGATCGGGTCGCGCTCGTTTTACATAGACTGCCGATTTGTTGATCAGACAAGATACAGCTGTATTTGGGGTCGACCGTTTAGACACGAATGTTTTCATCCTGACCGAAGGTTAAGGCGTGTGTCATATAGAGCATTAAATAATCGACAATAAAGCACGCTCCAGTCACGTTCATCGTGGCAGCAAGGTAGGTCTTGGTTACATGTTTCATCACCTGTACGGCACAAAGGAAAAATTCAGTTTTCCTAGGTAATGATGGGGTAAGACAGGATTGTACAAGCCCCTCATGTCAGCATGACACAATGGCCAATATGCAATCGCTGATATTTGCACACCCAGTGGAGCAAAGAACGCACATCGATTTATTTCATTTGCTCTCCTATGAATCTTCAACATCGTGCAACAAGCGTGCCTCATTGGTTCGTTCTCCAACTGTTAGGCGGTCTTGATCATCGTGGCGACAGGGTTGATGTTGAGTACACGTTTTTAGCACATGAGCAACATAAAGTAAACGTCAGTTTTCCATGGCAATGATGAGAAAACAAAGAATCGTACAAGGTCGTTTGTGGAAGAGCTTTACATTTATTCAAACCTTGATACTGGAAGAGATGTTCGACGTCGACGTGTTCTGTCAAAATTTCATGATTAGAGTTGAGAAACTGAACTTATTTAATACACAAGTATAAAACGAATATTAATCGACACATCTGATATGTTGTCCGTGAGATTCATAGGGTTTTGTACAACAAGCATGTAGCATTGGTCCGTCCTCCAAAACAAATTGTCGCGCAGATTCAAAGGATCGTTGTCCACCACATCCAAACAGTTCAGTTTCGATTGACGCCATAGGGGATCATTTGACACTTCTGTCACCCTCTACCATTAGTCACCCCTTTTAATAAAAAAAGATTTGTTGAACAAGAGAATGGACGGATGGACAAAGTGATGGATGGATGGACAAGAGAATGAATGAGTTTGCTAATCGATAAATTCTGATATATTAATTTTCTGAGTGGGTTTTGTTGCAAGAGATGGTGGTTCTACCTGGTTACAAGGTTAATGAACTTAGCTGGTAGGGGTTTGTTGGGAATTGGTTGAAATTTGAAGATCCATGATGGTTTCGTTAATCAAAACCGATCATCCATTGTGTTCTGTATGTAAAAGATATTTTCTATAATTTTCATGCAAAATGCCATTTTCACATATTTTGTAAACTTATGCGTGTCCCTGAAAGTCGAACTGTTCCATCGGGCTACATTATAATGAAAACGCAAAATGAACGGTGAAAAAGATGAAAAAGAATAAATGAACTGTGAACAAATTTTATGTCAAGAAGTCACATTCAGTCGTTAATAATATATTATGGAACATCATAACTGATTGCTCGAATGTTTGTTTCTTTTCTAACAAATCTTTGGTTGCTTTGATAATTCATGAGACCAATAGTTTTTGGTCAGGAAAAATCATGTAAGCCATGGTCTTCCTCGAAGATCATCAATAGAACTTCAGTTTGGACTTAATATCGGCCTGATTCCAGTGATATGATTAGTTGAAATTTAGGTTTGACATCGAATTGACCTATCAAATGTTTAAAGTCTCGACTTACCTTATGAAACTGGGCCCTTGGCATACTATGTGTATTGCGTCGCTACATGTTTTTCTTTTGGATATTCGTACAATTTTCTATAGCCTCTTCCATCTGAAGGTTGTCTTTAGCGATGTAGCCACGTTTGTTGGTTATAACAGCGCCAACAACTTACTGATCAATTTAAGGACGATATCATCCATTTTTAAACTTTTTCCAAAGTTCGTCGTTTTGCTTGGCTAAGTTATTCATATTGGCACATTTTTGTGCGTTGGATGAGAAATCATTCTTAACAGCGGACAAGAAAGATGCATCTTTGCTAGAGGCGTGATACAATTAGGAACTGACAATTTTCCTATGGGAGAGGGTCTGCTGTTTGTTTGAAAAGGAAAAAAACAAAAAAAAAAAAACAAAAAAAAAACAACAACAACAACAAAAACAAAGACAATAATAATAATAATAATAATAAGTGTAAAGAGGCTCTCGTTGACTACCTTAGGTTGGGGTGGGGTATTCCCAGTATTCTCTTTAATTATTACAGAAGACCCACCCTGGCTCGTTTTTGTTAGAAATTGAAGTAGTGATAGAGATGCAAAGCTCCGAGCCCCCAGTCAGCGATGCCGACAGTTAAATTACTGAATACGCAAAAGGTGAAATTCAAATAAACAACAAATTTAATGCCATTCAATTACAGATAATCCTTCCTCAAATGAAATTCAATATTCAAAACCCTATCACTCGTCTTTCACTCGACCAAGTGACGGCCTATTTCATCATCTGACTTAGTGTGATATATTTCCCTCCTGTCCTGTGTTTCTACTCATCTCATGATCTGTAGTATTTCTTGACTGGTACCCAGTACACCTTCAGTCCAACAGCCACGTCCTTCACCCTTCACTTCCTCCACTTCCGTTCTCTCCTTTTCTTGTATTCCAGAGACTCGGCACCAACTGTACCAGGGTATTTCCCTTCTCTGTTTCCTACAGTTCCTCCGGTCCCTAAAAGCTTCCTGTCCGAACACACACAGACATTAGTATTTCCCTCTAGCTATCTAGCCTCACACTAAACAACAATCTATCATCAGATAAACCATTACCTTCTTTGGTCATGCATTCGTGCACATCGAAATACCCATACTTTCTGGTATGGTATACACGGTATCAACTGCTTATCATGCATATATCAATAGATTTCATCACATCGGTATATATAGATTCTCAATCATATTGTACAGAACAATACCACATAATCAGACGCATTTCTGTACATTACACTTCTACAAAGTGTACTCAGATATCCACGTATCCATGCGCTGATATATCCGTACACATTATACTCCTACAAAGTATACACAAATAGTCAAATACTCATATTAACTAATGTTGCACACTGCAACCATTATACAAAGTTATAATTAAATTCTTCATTTGCAAATCTAGAATATCACATGAATAAATGCACGAGGTTACTACGAATTAACCAAATAGCGAATTACAATATTAATTCTTTACATAAACATTGCTCATATCTCAAAATATGTATGTAGATCAAACACTACAAATGAACCAAATCCTACAAATGGTAATTCTACGTACTAACGATTCTAGTAATGAAGTATACATACTGCACATAATTAAAGTAGAATTACCATGCCGTAATAGATTGCGACAATCGAGCAAATAAGTCACTGACCTTTCCGAAGCTCCTTTATAATTCCCAGAATAACAATGTTTCCCGCCAATTTCGAATGACGTCGGAGTAGCTTAGAACTTGCTTATGTAATTCCCGCAAGATGGTTTAGCGACTACTGACGTTTAGTTTCAAGACACTGATTTAAACTTGCGATTCCAATGGTGGCCACCACGCCTTGCTCAATTCCGAGTGGATGTCGATTCACCCGTGGTCTGCATAATTAGCAGACATTGCCCCCTCCCCGGCAGTCTGTCAAGGGTGGATTTACGACCCTCATTTGATGTTCTTTTGGGCCCAAGCCGGCAATTCCTGCCACTTACCTGTGAATCGCACGCCGCCGAATAAGGCGCCAGTAATAAGTTCCTATGGCCATGTTATACACATCTGGCTTCCCCTCCGTCTTTCTGATGTCGGATCACACTCGCATCGTTTATGAAGCGAATAATTAGCCTCAGGGTCTAGCATATACATGTTACAATCTGGCTATTGTTCCTTACTTATAACGTGACAATACTAATTTAACCATGTTAGATTCTCAGTTGTCAGAATGATCACTAATTTTTCACGGCTTGCATATTTGGTGAGCAAATTGTTCGAATCTTTAAATTGGAGATAATTGTAACCGGATTTGGAGAGCCGGAAGAGAAGAATAATATCCGGTAGTTTTATAATAAAGAAGTTTACATTTCAGTTTTAATTTATTTGAAGGCGGATATTCTGCGAAATTTTCTGTTCCTCTTCCTTGTGTGATTTTTACAAATTACAATTGTTTTCTTGCAAATACATAAATGCCATACGCACATATAAATACATATATCCGATATACATTCATACTCTAGTTGTTGTTTCTGTCGCTGCTGTGACACAATTAGAACACATACACACACTGTTTCTGATTACGATGACGACGAATATTATTATTATTATTATTAGTAGTAGTAGTAGTAGTAGTAGTATTGTTGTTGTTGCTGTTGTTGTTATCGTCATCATCGTTTATCATCATTACGAATATCACTCGTTTTGGTGACGCTCCACATTTACGTATTTTAAGAAACAGAATTTCCGATGTTTTCCTCGCTGATTATCCTGACTATGAAGGAGGGGAGTGATATACGGTATGATCCCCAACCTGTTATGGTACCTTGGTTATCGTTATCTAAGAGATGATCCACCAGGATGTTATTGCCCGGACCGAGCAAACAATGCAATAAAATATGAAAATAATGGATGGAATAAAAGAGAGTTGAGCAGAGATATAGAATAGAACAACACGAGCCCACCTTGTATAAAATATAACAATTTAATCAATTGCATAAGAAAATGAAATTGAACATGACATTTGAATGATACTCTTTCTCTTTGAAACAGAAATGCAAAACTTCTGCAAATTCAATTAGCTGTTCTATTATACCGATAAAAACACAAAACAAATTCATCATATAATCGAGTGTATAATCGAACTCAAATTGCCGGCATGTCAGCATAACCAGATTGCTTCCGGTCCTCTCCAAATCACTATTGGCGACGGGCCAGTGTTGCATTATTTCCTCTCTCTCTCTCTCTCTCTCTCTCTCTCTCCAACCTCTTCGGGTCATCAGCCAGTAACTTGGTGTAGTCTACACTCCGTCCCACTGGTAGCGCAGATATATACTTGTGTTTCCACGTTGTGCCTTTTCGAGACTCACTCTTTTTATGTCCCGAATCTCTCTCTCCGTATCCCAAAACGTTTCAGACACCCGTCCCTTGGACGATTTATTTAATGAGAGAAATTACTTGTTAATTTCCTCGGAGTCCCTCAGACTTCGCTTTTGGCAGAAAAACTTGGACTAAAGAATTTTGCAAGGGAAAGTAGTTAAAACGTTGAATTTCGTCTGGGAAACACACACTTCGTCTAGCCTGTCAGGATTAGATTTCTCTAACCGCCAGAATTGTATTATTTCCATCGAAGTCATAATGATTATCTCTAATACACCTTTATTAATAACTATTCTGAAAAATACCATTTTATGACACCTATTTCCAAATGGCACAAATTGTCTCTGGATTATCTCTACTTTGTCGTTTTCCGTTATTTGACCTTACGTTAATATCGTCCTCTTCTGTCTCACCGTTATCCGAATGATCACTAATTAAAATTCACCCATGCCCCGAAACAAGAGAGGTTAATCATCGCAAGCTACTAATTTATTGAGATCCTAGCATATACGCCATTCTTAATGGTTACTTGTCATGCTGCCCATGACAGAATGTGCTGCAATAAAACATCTACCTGGTACAAAACTTCTGCACCACTACACTGGCTATTTGTTTATATAAAAAAGATCTTGTATATCTCACGTGTTGTCAAAAGAACTTTTAATTCCATTTATTTTTGGTGCATGATTGATTGGCGTTCTTTGGATTATATAGTATGCAGCTTAACCTTACTTTAAATGTGCATCTATAAACAATCAAAAATAAAACCTGCTAGCTCCGCTTGGTCCTTTTCACTTCCTGGACTTCAAAGGTAAATTGTATTAAAAAAAGAGCTGATAACTTTGTTGTACTATATATATATTTTGTAAATCATTCGTTGCACTTTCAGAAGCTGATATTGTCTAGTCTGACAAAATTCGTTTTCCCTATTTTTACAACTGCTAAAGAAAGTACTTTAGACTAATTCAGGCTGATTTTTTTTTCTTCGAGCACATGGGAACAACCACTTTGGTTAGCTGCCAGCTTAGATCGTGTACAGTGTCCACAAATAAAATCCCCAAAGAATTTTCAACCACAGTGCATGAATGCCTCCAAAGTGCACGTTGCATGTTCAGACAACTTAAACTATCTATCTATTAATGGATTAACGAGGTGTGCGCACATTAAGTGCATGTACCTCATATTTATGACCGCACTCCGGTCTGTTAATTGTTTCTGGGGGAAGGAATCAGTGCCTCATCCCCCAGGCATTTATGTGCTCAAAGAGCACTGTTAACTGAGCCTCAGGCCGTGGATCCATATAGGTCCCTAACGGCCTGAATGGAGGGCTGACATGAGTGGGAGTGGATCCAACACACTCTCATGTTTTAGAAATAAAATCTGTTTCACTTGATGTGATGAGTGTAAATTGTGCTCACTCACTCATGTGATTACTGGGAAACATTTATGCGCGCATTGCATCCTGATAATTGGTGTCTGTCCGTGGCAAGGGAGGAGAAGTGCGGGAACGCAGTCCGTTGTTTCCAGGTTTATCTAAGGTTCCACTATGCAGGAATTTTGAAATTTCTGTTCTAATTTTTTTATATTGAATTTGGAAATATATTCTGTGCTGTTTGAGGTTAGTAGAGCATGCAAGTAGATGTATTTTTTTCAAATTAAAATTTAAGTGTAAATTTACATTTAAAAAAAATTAAAATAGTAAAATAGGTAGATAAATAAAGATTGAGGGTTATTGCATTTTATTGTTCCTGTATGTGTGGGTTTTAGGGTTGTTTGGTTTATTTTGTCATAGTTTTATTTTTTGAACTATTATTTTATTTCCAGACTAAGTTTTATTTTATTAAGATAGATATCTTTGCCGAAAAATTCGGGTCTCTATGACATGTCAAAAGATATCCAATCTTATTTATTCCCTAGTTTTTAAGTTTATTAGCCTGTTTACTAATATGATAGTTGATTTTAATTTGCTTTATTTATGTGTTGTTATTTTATTTGAGACTAACTCTATTTTAATAAGACAGATATCTTTGCCGAATAACTCGGGTCGATGGGACGGGTCAAGGATATCTGAACTTATGTTTTGGTTTTTCCCCTAATTTTATGGGTTTGTTAGTCTGGATGCTAGTTATGGTTATTTGTATGTTTTGAATCAGAGTAATCAGTTTTTGTATGGAAATAAGTTTAGTGGAGGAGGTTATTTGATATTTGTTAAGTGGAGACGGGTTTCTTTGCTGAAAACGCAGTCTCGTTAGACGTGTCAAAGTCGCCCGTCTTTTGTTAACTCCCTGACAAGGTTGTTTGGAGCTGGTTATATCCTATTTTTAAGTTCTTTTTTTTTCTTTCTAGGAATTTTAATATATTATAGGACGTTAATTGTATGTTAGGGTTTTCACTACTTTACCTTATACCTGTCACTCTCTTAATAGTACGTAATAAATGTAGAGCGCCACCTATAACTCAAGGAAAATTGAAGGGACTCAACTCGTAAAACACTTCCCTTGTCTCACTTCCGGCTCTAGTCTTCAATATTAGGTGTACAGGTATTTCTCTTTTTCGCACATTTTTGAATTTGAATGATAAACTAATATGATACGGATGATTCATGAATATCCATTTTAGTTGGCTGTTTCAAATATTCATGGGGAAATATTTATTTTAAAGCTAAGTTAGTATCCAGTTACTGGTCCTTCTGCAAGTAAACGGTGTTGGTTTATTTCCGTGTATTTTGGGTCCTTTTTCTGTGCTATTTTAGAAAAACTGTTTGGTTGGAGGCGTGAGATATGTTGCAAAAACATCCTTGTTTGTCGCTTTCCAGGCCGAGGCTTGCCAATCAAATCATCAACTGACGCAGTTTCCGTACCCTAACGAGGAAGTAGCTCCCATATTAATTTTCCTTCTCGACTATATGTAGCACTGAAGTGAAACACTCCATTATATGTTAGAAACAAAATTATAAGCTGAGGTTTGTTTCTTCGTGAAAATGGACAAGAAAGCACATTCGAGAGCTTCTGTAAGTTTTATGTTGTTTTAGTGTGTCGTAGTTTCATTTTGAATCGGTATTTATTGTACATTTTGATTTCCTGATGTTATCTTTGAAGACTTGGTTGCCAGGTTGCTATCTTTCATGAATTTCAATGAAGTTTTACCTTTTAAGATCTGGGGGCACCTTCCACAAAGAAATTAAATTACTTACACGAGAAAGAATCACTGACTGATTTGCAGATGAAAAGTTAAAGTATCTTTAAAAAAAAACTGTAAGATATTATTGGAGGTCTTTATTAAAATAAATTCCATGTGTTCATGTTATAGCAATTTGTGGCTACATCAGAGTATCCATCTTTGCTAGCCAAGATTCCGATGTGATATCCCTATCTACACCTTGGTGGATCAAACATATGTATTGTTGCTTGTCCTAGCGACATTTGTTGGATTTCATGAGTTGCCTTCCTTAGTATATAATGCCAACTAACCAGTAGCATGGTGCATTGTACATCGACCGAAAATGGTGGGGGCCATTGACCTAAAATGGACTTTTTATAAGTTTGACATGGAAAGTATGACTATATACCAGAAGGAAGCCATTACAGATGTATTTGAGTGAAAGGTATTTGTACAAACACAGACCAGCACTGGAAATTTGCTTATCAGTCTATTCAAGTTGTGTACTCTCCTTGTATCGATCATGTAGGAACTTTGTTTTGATTGGATGCAGTGGCTTGCTGTTGCATCCAATGAAATTCACAGACCCGAAGTACAGATATATCTGCTTGATATGCCAAGGTGTAGATAGGGTTATTGCATCGGAACCTTGCGGCTAGCAAAGATGCACAGTATCTTGTTTTTATTAAATGTTCTATTGAAAACAATAAAATAAATTCAGTTTTAATTGTTCCACCACACCTGACCAGAAATCCTTAGCACTGCCCCAAGAGTTAGGTCCAAATATTCAGAACAATAGATACATGTAAAAATAATTTTCATTTGTAATGTAGCATATGTGGTTTCCTTCTTAAGCAATGTAGGTAACTTAGGACATAAAGAAAGTTCACTTTAGAATTCAGTACATAAAAGTTAGTCATATTTTCATTTAGAAACAAAAAGTCTAAGTGTCCAATACTTGTGTATTTTTGGTTCTTGTTGACTACCAGTTTATTCTAGGGTTCTAAAAAAGTGTAAATGTTTTGAATTTGAATTAATTTGTTGTCTTTAGGCCTATAGTTGCTTTCAGGTATATTTGAAAAGCAACATTCAACATTGACTCACAAAGCATACATGTATTTAGTCAATAAGTGGACATTAATCACAATGAATCCATTTAGTTTACGTTACTTTGCAGCGGAACTATGTACTGAGATTGTACATGGACAGAATGCTGTCAGGAAGGTGAAATATTCAACGACCATTATTTTATTAGATGTGGATGGCTAAGTAAATATAGCATTTGCATTCGAACCATGGATAATGTTGACTTTACATTATTTTGAAATTCACCTGTTTGGGAAAATACGGACAGTCTTTGTTGCACATTGTATTGGCATCTCTTGATCAGCAGTGCATCTTAAAATGATTAATCACTACCAGCAACTTAGTTATAAAATTCAAAAGGAAATGCTCAAACTGACATAAAACAAAAATCGCCCAGGTAAATATAATATAATGCAGCGCCGTCTTTAATGATGGCATTATTGGAAATAACCTATGTAGCAGGCTATAAATAATTACATGATTTAGGTTGGGGTGTTTTTAAGTAAGGAAGGAAACACAATTTTAAGATTTAAATACTGAGTGCTGATTTTGAGAAGTAAAGTGATGCTTGTATTATTGATGAGAATGGGTTGGACGTCTGGTAAAGATGAAAGTAATATAGACCAGATTTAAAACACTCAGTCCAGAAACTTGCATTAAATGGATACCTTGGAAGAAAAGATTCTCA
The DNA here is from genome assembly GCA_028554795.2 of Sinohyriopsis cumingii. Taxonomy (NCBI): domain Eukaryota; kingdom Metazoa; phylum Mollusca; class Bivalvia; order Unionida; family Unionidae; genus Sinohyriopsis; species Sinohyriopsis cumingii. The sequence continues at coordinate 77,487,170 of CM068828.1, forward strand.
CAGCCAGTTAAAATTAATACTGAAGACAAATATACACGTGTGATAGGTGGGATGATATAGTCTCATGCTAGCTTTAATAACGTCATGGATACTGTTTTTTTTCTTCTTCATATTCAGTTATTTATTTAATGTTAGTGCTATGCTGTGACCTAGATTTGGAATTTTAGTAGTTATTGATCTGAGATAAACAGCCTCATGAATAACTAAAAATAAATTCTAGACTGTTAAGTTACTGTTACATCCACTACCACCATGACACAGACTACTACCAGCTTGTTATCTTTACTCCTCCTGAACAATTTGGTTGATAATTATTGTTGCTTTTTTCTGAATGAATAGTCATACCGATAAGGAGTTTGCAGTTAATGGCCTCTTTGAAATATTGGATGGCCTTAAATGAAAATGGTGCTAATGTTTCATCCAAATATGGCTACCATGGTGGCCATCTTAAGAATCTTGTCTTTGCTACTGCTTCTGAATGGATAGCTACATGGACATGGCATTTTCACTGAAAATCTTCTTATGATGTATAAATTGTCAGAAATAAAAATGATGCCAAACTGTTACTCGATATCTAACATAGCCACCATTTTGTTATTGCCACTTATCCTGAATTGATGGTCTTGTTAGCAAATACTTTTCTCTAAAAGACTTCAAATGGCATTGTTTTTCTGATCTGACAGCTAATATGGCTGTTGGTATGGTGGAAAGCTCCTGTGTATAAAATTTCATCATTTTGTTGCAAAAATGGGACACTGATATGCTAATGATAATGGGGACTGTTTCATTATGTGTTACCAGACGGAATACTCCAATTGCTGTACAAGTGGTCTAAAGCGCTCTCCGTTACGGATCACTGCCATCTCACCCCTATTTGTGTGGGTTTGAGTCTAGGATTCGGCCAATGTGGGTATGTGAGAAAGCTTGCCAGTAGCTTCTCGTGGGTCGGTGGTTCTTCCCGGGTTTTTTCCAGGTTCTTATTCCACCATTAATACTGGCCGCCATGCATAGCCTATCGTGTGCTGAAAAATGGCGTTAGACACAACAACAGCAACAACCAATTGCTGTAGGGGCCCCTACTGGCCAATTGACCTGAAGTGCTCACTGTTCCGGATTGCTGCCATCTCACCTTTGTCAGCATGGGTTCAAGTTTCAGGCTTGGCTAACATGGGTATGTGAGAAAGCTTGTCAGTAGCTTCTCGGGGTTTTCTAGGGCTCTTCCTCCACCACTAATACAGGCCACCATGTATGGCCTATTTTGTGCTGAAAAATGGTGTTAAACCCTACAACAGTAACCAATTGCTGTAAATATTTGTGAACACTTAGTTCCCATTTAGCTCTTTGAAAAAAGCTGATATGTGTTATTTTAATATGATTGGCAAGATTTATTCATAATGATTTAGATTATATACAAAAAGGCCAAAGTTCGTTTAGGATTTTTAGGGTGAATGAAGGTCAGATCCAACTGAATAGACCTAGATCTGCAATCACATAATGCACTGGCATATCTGGGTCTGTGCAAATTTTTTTAGGAATCATGAGTAGAACAAGCAACATAGACCCAGATCTGCCATCACATAATGCACCAGCAGATCTGGGCACATACAGTTTGTTGCAAGTAATCAGTAGAACAAATATGGACCCTGATCTGCTTGCACTTTAGATGAGGGCATATTGGGGTCTGTGTTGTTTGCAGTTTGATCTGATTTATAAGTGTGTATATATGACAGTATGGTAAATATTGTACAATTCAAACACAGGGAAATATTGGGACTAATGATTTTAACTTCCCTGTAATTTGAATTTCTGCTTTTTTGTGTGTGTAAAAGAATGATTTTAAAACAAACAAAAAAATGGGATACGTTGGTAAGTACAAAGTTTTGTTTCTGGTGGAAGCCTCAAAATATTTTCATTGGGACAGTAAACATTGCTTAATAATGTTATATGTTCTGTTATATTTCCACAATGTTTTAAAATTTTGACCTCCCTTGCAAACACATACCACACAGTGGTGAAAATGTACCATATATTAATGAATAAAGAAAGAGAGAGCGGATAGGGTGGGATATCGTGCTACATGTCTGTGGAATGATTCCTCAGTGTTAGACATCACTGTAAACTGCCACATTGTAGACATCATAGTGATATGACTGAAAAATTGTTAAAGCTGTGTTAAAAATCCAAATCATACACAAGTATGCACAAGTGAGAGAGAGAGAGACATTTATCACAAAAAGAAAATAATAACTACACATGTCCAGTATGTATTATGTCTTACAATTTTGAGTCCAGCTGCTGTTTTATGGTTTTATTAGCTTTTTAAAGATTAAGAGGCAGGGAACTTCAAGACCTAGTGGTAATGTGGACCTCTTTCTTCTTCCAATAATTCAGCACTTAAGTTTTCCTTCATGGAAATTTATTTAGGGATATAGCTGATTGTGATACAGTTCCTTTTTTTACATTCTTATCTTCAAGAGGAACTCTTAAAATCTGTTCAAGTATGTAAAAAAATGTCAGGAAATCAATTAATGATATATAAAACAGATTTAAATTAAACATCATTAATTCTGCTGTTTTTTTACAGTAGAGTTGTTGATCTTCTGATTTAAGACTTGAGTTGTGGCAAATTTAAATTTTCTGTAATAAAATGAACTTGTATGTACAAAAAATTTAGGACATAAAATAATGATGATATTTATGTGTCCTGTTAATTAAAGTTTATGACAAATTACATGAAGGGTTAATAGATATATTTCTAAAATCAGTTACATCTGTTTTTCAAGTCACAAATTAAAGAAAACCTCATCTTTTTGGACAGAAGAAAAAGAGTTACAGAGCGTTAGAGGGGTGGCCATTCTTGAGGGGTACTTTTGAATACAAACTCGTCGGTGACGAGGGATTCTGGCCACAAGAATCTGGTGGCCTCAGGTCAGGGGGGCCATTCAAGAGGGGGACTACTGTATCATATTCAGAAGGGATGAAAATAAAGTTAATATTTAAACGAAACCAAAAGGTAGTAATTGCTATGGTAGATAAGATTTATGTTGTCTTTGTTTTTGATTTGCCTTGAATGTAATGATTTTATACCCGCTGAAGGGCAACATCTTTATATCTGCACCCAGAGCGATTCTTATCAGGACCCCAAGTTTTTTGAGACATAGGGTACAGCACTTCCATTTTCATAGATCTACAGGGAGTTCTGTAGTCTTGTTGATATCAGCATTGAATAAAGGGCTGGAGAGTGAAATTTAAAATTCTGAGAGTTTGGTTTCTGCCATATTTTCCCTATACAGACGTCTGCTCTGAGATTTTCCATACACTGATGTCTGCAAATTCTTGATGCTGATACAGTCGGTGAAGGCCAAGACTAAAAATTTATTGCATACCATACAGTATATACAGGTTATTGCACATCATTCATTATATACAGGTTATTGCACATAATTCATTATATACAGGTTATTGCACATCATTCATTATATACAGGTTATTGCACATCATTCAGTATATACAGGTTATTGCACATCATTCATTATATACAGGTTATTGCACATCATTCAGTATATACAGGTTATTGCACATCATTCATTATATACAGGTTATTGCACATCATTCATTATATACAGGTTATTGCACATCATTCAGTATATACAGGTTATTGCACATCATTATATATAGGTTATTGCACATCATACAGTATATACAGGTTATTGCACATCATTCATTATATACAGGTTATTGCACATCATTCATTATATACAGGTTATCGCACATCATTCATTATATACAGGTTATTGCACAGCATACACTTTATACATTACAACATACACTTTAAACAGGCTAAAACATTACTTCACACATTGGGTTCCTTTATATTTCATGCATTAGTTACAAGTTCAGATTCACCAAGATTATTATATGTTTGACACAAACCAGGCACAACGGTCAATGTGAAATTTTTAATCTTTCAGAAAAGTAGCAGTATAAGCATGCCATTTATAAAGAAGTCGACCAGCAGTACGAGCAGCGAAAAGGAGAAGGAGAAAGCCATGGATATATCAGCCCCATTCTTGGTTAAACACAACTTCCATGTTGGGTTTGATGCCATAAAAGGGGACTTTGTGGGACTTCCACCAGCATGGTCAGCTCTATTGCAGGGATCACAGATATCGTGAGTAATAAAAAAAGAACAGTTTGGACATTGCTGACTTCAGATAGCTTTTCTTTATTTTAAAAACACATTTTAATGGCAAGGTCAAATTTCAGATGGAAGTCTGACAGACGTGTGGCTATATGTAGATTTTATAGGATTTCAGTGCTTTCTCAGAAGTAATTTATTTCATTAAGTATATTTGCAAACCTGAGCTACGGTGATAAATACATGAGTTGAGTTTTGTATGTGATCATGTATTTCATTTGTCAGATCAAAGACCAGTAAGCACAGTGTACACCTGAATATGCATATTAGACTTATCCACTTTACCTTTGACCTCACCATCAAATTGTTGTTGAATAGTAACTTCAGCTTTGGAAATATTGTTTCTGTTTGTTCCAAGACAGGAAGGTGTGGCATTCAGAGGTTTAAAACTCATTGGTTATTATTCCATACATCTATCGCAAATCAATTTTTGCACAGTCACACATACAAACTATTAAAACTAATGATGGAAAGTTGATACATTATCGTGGTCATACGTGAAATTGTCTGGTTAGATTTTCAGGCCAGTAAAGCATTTTTTTGAATATTTTTGTATACATTTTGGAACTTTCGTGACTTCTAAAACCTTGCTTACAGGATTAAGTGAAAACCACTTTGAAGAAGACCAAATGAAATTTGATTGACCTGATTTGTGTTTATTATGACCTTATTAAATGTCATAGTTTTATTTTCACACTTTTTAACTTTTGGGACATTTTTGTCAGAACAATGCTACACCTCTCCCTCGATAACTCACACACATCAGGGTCCAAAAACACAGACCGCACTATATGCAAGGGCACCAGTAACGAGGGACCTAAAAAAAAAAACATCCACTAGACATCCAAGGAACAGTGGGTCGGGCAGGAAATGGGCTTTTTAATGACTAAATCCTCATTTTATAATAGCACCGAGAATAATTATCAATAAAGCACTTTTTCTGATGAAGTTGTTCGTTACACACTCTAAATTAAATTTATTTTCAAAATGTCACGGCTTTTTGTTTTGTTGACTAGTCTGGTTCCCGGTTTGATGTTTAATAGTATTTTGTGAAACAAAGAGACTACAGAGCAGGGAACCAGACTGACTGTTGATACACTACCAAACAAGATTCCTTTTCTTCAAAAACACAAAACATTTATGTCGTGAGACAATCTTCTATGTTGAAACTCAATTTTTGTAATGTTCAATTAGTAAAATGTTGATGCCATGATTTCATTGCAAGTAATAGTGAAACTCCTTATTAGCCTTGAGGATATCTCTACGTGCAAATTCAGGAATTCTCTGAAACTAGTTTTCCCCACAGTAGTCTGTATATATGAAACAAAGCTCTTTATTTTACAAAGTACTCATTTTGCTTTACTGCCTTGCTATCTTTAATCACATTTATGGTTGAGAAGGTGAATTTAAGGTAGTTTAATTAGATTGCATACACAATAACATTTATAACAGTGTTCGATGGATCAACTGAAACGAGTTATCCATCATAACAATCGGGGCCACTGCTTCTTAAGCATGTAGGATTTTCATATCTTTTAGCTTTTTTTTATTCCACTACGTTTATTCGATTCAAAAGATGTAATTAATGCGATAATAGAAAAGGAGGCCTGCTTTTTATTTAGTGCAGCAAAACAACAAATGCTTCTGCTAGTGCAATATCAAAACACGGTTTGCATTTAATTATATTCTCAGAGAAATGCCCGCGGACATAGTAGATTGAACAGTTCACATTTAATTTCAAGAGGACACATTGCATTTATGATGATTGCACTTAAAAGGAACTAAAATATAAAGCTAGAACAAAAATTTGAATTGATAAAAAAATTATGTACTTGGTATTTATTTAATAAAGTACTAGCCCCCACTAGGTGTGACAATTTTATTGATTGAAATTTCCTTGAATATTGTTAATTGCGGTGTACTAAGAATGTCATTTGGAAAGAAAATGTAACAAATTATATGACTTCTTATTAAAAGTTGATAATTTCAAACTGTTGATTAAAATTTCCAGGTCGTATCTACCATTTTAAGTGATATAACGAGTGATATCTCAAGTTTCCATTACCAATTTTGATCACAATTTTCTTTAAGTTCAACAAACAGGGATCAAGTTTTTGATATTTTTTTGTTTAAAATTGGGATTCACACCTGACCCCGCATTATAAGCAGGTTCACGAGTAATCAGGGTGTGAGTGTTGTTTGATTAAGTACAAACCAACTGGGATAGACAAATGAAAGTTGGTCTGAATGTTTGTATGTATATAGGTATATGACCTGATTATATGTTCATGCCATTGTAGCAATTTTTCACTTTTTATAAATTAAAAAAATTCTTTTATTTTACACATAAATTTTTGGGTTTGCATTTATCTGATATGATCATATATGTTGTACAAACACAAATCTGCTTTAAATATAAAAGCCAGTTGCAGAAATAACATTCACTTTCTTAATGGAGCACTGATCAAGGACATATGCTGACTTTTTCTTCCCTTCATGTGGGTGGTTATTTTGTCAGTTTCAGCAGTTTACATTGTTCCATGGAATAGTGTGTGATTTGGAATTTTTACATAGTTTTATCAAGTTTAGTCATTTCATTATGATACCTGCAGTGTGGCAGCCACAGACATTTAGGGTCGTGTTTTACCCAGTCACATTATCCTAACACTAGCCTCTGAATGCCAAGTGCCTAGCGAGGCATCATCTAGTACCTTTTTATATAAGTCTTTTGTATGACTCGACAGGGGTTCGAACCTGAAACCTCCTACATCCAAGATGGATGCTCTAGCCACTTAGGCTACCTGTACTGTCTCGATGGAACAATTTCTTCTCTTGCTCTATAGCATGATATCAGTCGTGACAGGTTAAATGCTTGATATGGACACTATAGATAGTTGACACAGCATGCAATTTGGATGAGTGCTTCATCATCACAAAGCTAACACTGCCATGGGTATGCATGGAACTCTGATAGACCAGAATACTGTAGTAATGCTAGATTAGCAAATTTGACATTATCTTCAGAAGTATGCAATACCATGAAAAAAAGTTAAGACCCATTTAGAAAAAAACATTCTGCCATTGAGTTTATCATTCAGTTTTGGATTAAATTACAAGTTAAGGGGGAAGTGGATAAATACAGGATTTCAAAATGTTGTTGATCAAGTCAGATAATGGGAAAAATGTGCCAGGCAGAGTGCTTATACCATTTTGCAGAGAATCATCAGGTAGTCCATATTTTTCCACACCCAATTTAACATAGTATTAATAAAGATTATATAAATATGCTTCAGAGTATTAAGCCTTAATAGATTTATTCTGATTGAAATCAAGATCACTGAGATAACAATGATCTGACAGGAGCCAATCATAGTTGATCATTGCACATCATTGGACATAAGATCACATGGAGAAATTGGACATGCACTCTAAGTTGACTTGGAGAAATTGGACATACACTCTAAGTTGACGTGGAGATATTGGACATACACTCTAAGTTGACTTGGAGATATTGGACATACACTCTAAGTTGATGTGGAGATATTGGACATACACTCTAAGTTGACTTGGAGATATTGGACATACACTCTAAGTTGATGTGGAGATATTGGACATACACTCTAAGTTGACTTGGAGATATTGGACGTACACTGTAAGTTGACTTGGAGATATTGGACGTACACTTTAAGTTGATGTGGAGATATTGGACATACACTCTAAGTTGATGTGGAGATATTGGACATACACTCTAAGTTGACTTGGAGATATTGGACATACACTCTAAGTTGATGTGGAGATATTGGACATACACTCTAAGTTGACTTGGAGATATTGGACATACACTCTAAGTTGATGTGGAGATATTGGACATACACTCTAAGTTGACTTGGAGATATTGGACATACACTCTAAGTTGACATGGAGATATTGGACGTACACTCTAAGTTGACTTGGAGATATTGGACATACACTCTAAGTTGACTTGGAGATATTGGACATACACTTTAAGTTGACGTGGAGATATTGGACATACACTCTAAGTTGACTTTTAGATATTGGACATACACTCTAAGTTGACTTTTAGATATTGGACATACACTCTAAGTTGACTTTTAGATATTGGACATACACTCTAAGATGATGTGGAGAAATTGGACATGCACTGTATGATGACGTGGAGAAATTGGACATAAAATGGCATAGTTGCAACTTCTGTCTCATGTTAAATAACCAAAAAAAGCTCATACAATTTAAATAAGAAAAATATTATTCCATGAAGTAAAGTGCTAGATCTGAAACACTGTGCCCAACTGAAAGAATTCTCTCGGCAACAAGCACTTGTCTGTATGTCTTTGATAAAAGAAATCTGTCATCTTTAATCTGTGCAAATCTGATGAATAATTGTCAAATATTCATTTAGCTATTACTGGACTGACAATTATGACTACTTTTTTTCCTTAATTTTTAACATAGATTTTCAGCTATGTGTTGAGTAAGAAAGTGCAGTCCATCATATACATTTGTAAGTGATTTGGGGTTGCTTGGACCCTTATCTGTGTAAAAGTATGACTTATTGAAGAAAAAAGAGTTCAACTCTTAAATACTCCAACAGGTCACGTGCAGTCACCTTAGAATTCCAAAATGTGTTATACTTGCATTATTTCATCATATATTTAGATGAGAGGTAGTGATTGGCACAGCTTGTTTGATAATATTATTATCTTACCTGTAAATTGAATCTTTGGGATATTATTGCGACATGTTTGAAGTTGTTATCTTGATATGTTAGGAGTTCCTACCTCCCCCTAGAACAGGGGTCTCAAACCCAAACAACTTTGAGGGCCTTATGAGGGCATTTTTGATGGCCCATGGACTGTACCACCTTTGCTATCTCTCTTGACCCATTGTGATACCAATCATTTTGCGGACCACAGGATACGGTTTGGCTGGCTGCCTTAGAAGATAACTAAGCCATCATGATATCATTTACATGTGGGATACAGTTGCATTAGGATTTCCTGTCTCTCCTACCTAATAAGAAAACTAGGTCATCTGCATATTATTCACATGTGGGATACAATTGGGATGTCCTCTACCTTTTATGTTGCATTCAGTAAATGTCTCTGATTTATATATTGTCCATTTTGAACTGACCTCATACTCATGTTGATCTTGCATCTGATACTTTATTGATTTGACAGTGATGTGTCATCACTAATAGCAACATAAGTAATTGTTTGGGGCTATTGAAACTGAATGATTCTCAAATTCCTTTCAGTAAATGTAAAAGGATAAACACAAAACATTACAACTGCAGGTATTTTATTAATGGTTGATTGTTATTTTCAACACTTGTCATTTTATTGGGAATTATTCTTCTCACATCTAGTTTCATGTTTGTCAGAAAGAACTGACCAGTTTGAGAAGTACAATTACCTTCAAGTCTTTGAACAGACTTGGAGATAATCATAGTGATGCTTCCCATGTTGGGATGTTTTGTTGGACAATGTTTGTTTTGTTGGGCTTAATGTCATTTTTCAACACATCATAGACTATATATTGTGGCCAGTATATTTGGTGGAGGAAGAACATGGGACAAACCACCAGTGAATGGGAAATTCTTTGCAAGTTTTTTCACATACCCACACTGGTCGAGCTGAGACTTGAGCTCACACGGATAGAGGTGAGATGTGTGAGTGATATGTAAAGGCGAGAGCCTTAGACCACCTGGCCACCTGGGGCCCCTTTGTCAGACAAACATAGAGCTAGATGTATGAAGAAGTTATTCAGCTGATGTCGGAAATATGTAGGGATGTTCCATTAGATGTGAGACTGAGTTCTGCAGAACTCTAATGTTAATAACTTGTAAAAATTTCAGAAAAGAAGAGCAGATAAAGAATCCTGATGCAGTCCTCAATTCACTGAGGACATTCACCAAATCGATCAAGAAAAAGAAGCCATCCAAGTATATAAAAATTGGCACCGATATAACGGAATCTGATGATGACCTTGATGATGAAAATAGGTCCTCTCGTAAATCTACTTCATCAGGCAAAGAACCGGAATTTGACAGTGTGCAACACAGTGAAAAGTCAAATGGGGAAGTCTTCTCAAAATCAGGGGATACGCCTGCCGTAAATGAGCCCAAAAAAGACGTAAGATCTTGTTCTATTATTTGCTTATGTTTCATACAAATATCTTAAAGATCAACAGTTATATAGAAGATAATACATGTTTTGCACAGCAGTTATTTTAGCTTGAATCTGTGAAGTAGAGGAGTGTTATTGTAGCTAATGCTGTGCAGTGTCATTGGCGCATATAAAAGCATTATGCAAATGCACAACCTCACTGCATCTCAACCATTCTTTCTTTGTAGGTCTAGGCAACAGATTGAAGTGGCTTTCATAGCACCTAAACCTAAGGTTCATGCTAGATTCTCCAAACTGTATGATTACATACATATTTATTACTACCACACTCCTACAACCCAAAAGTCAGCTTGACCTACATTTTACAGTTTACTGGCTTAGGTTGAGTTTTTGCAGTTTAGCTCATGACCATATGGATTTTTTTATCAAGTATACATGCTGTTATACCCAAAGTATGAAGCTTGGTGAGAGGGATGAGGAGTACACACACCTCTTTACAAAAGTATGTTACAGTGACCACATTTCATGCTTAGCTGAAATTTGGTAAATTTTGTGATTGAATTTCACGCTAAATTATTGTATAGGAATTTTATCCATCTCATTTAGTACCACACCCATGAAAAGGTCATGTGACCTACATTTCACATTCTGCTGGCCTAGTTTATGTTGCAGTTAGCTCATGACTACATAGGTTTCTTGTATGCTATATACAGTGTTCTATCTGGAATCGTAAAATTAGTTGATGTGATGCATCTTGATGAACACTGCTCCCTCATTGAATAAATAGGTCATTATGGCCCATATTGTACACTTCACTTACTTGGGTTAAATTTTGTATTTGATAGAGATTTCTCTGGCACTGTTATGTTAAAATCTAAATAGATGATGATAATGTATATTGGGTCTCTGTTTTATCACACCCTTACAACAAAATAAACTCCTCATGACCTTCATGTCACCATTACTGGCAATGATTAAGTTTTGAATTGAAATGGATAACTGAACAGTATTGAATATTCAAAATACAAATTGGAAGTAGAATATTTGTTTCTTCACCTGCAACTAGACATCAGTTGGCTGTACTGACCATTGATAGTTTTAGTGCAGCTTGACAACATTTTGTAAAGCTTGGCAAAATGTAAACTATGCAACATTGAATTAGTTTACAAGGAAACAACTTCAGGCCAGTTATATCATCTTGAAATTCAAACTCCAACTCACAGGGTAATCATAATGTGAAAATTCATCACAATTTCCTTTCATTGTCATTTAGGCACTCTTGAAAAAATGTGTAGTATGGCATGTTCATAAATAACATTGTATAAACAGGAGTCGTGTCCAAGTCGTCAAAGGTCAGTCATTGTATATAAAATTATTTCAGATATTTTCTGCACATTTAGTCATTGACTGAGTGTATGAATTGTCTTCAATATTTTGCACTCCAGACAAGTTACATTGGAATTAGATTTATGTGATTTCCTTGTGGATAAATCACTTCCTTGAAAATATTTGTGAGATAGTCATGATATTTAACCAAACAAGAATTGTTGTTATTGCCCTTGTTTTTCGTGTCAGTAATACCTAATTATTAAACTTTACCTTTCTACAATGGAGAGACCTCTTCCATGCTAGATGTAGAATATGTGCATCGACCCAGTCTGTCCTCCATCATTGGCCCATGCACTATAGCACGTCTTTGTTCTTTTCCTGATGAACATTGAGTCAGCATGTGAATAAAATGCTGATGAAGAGACAAAATATTTGCAAGTGATGGTGTATGTAAATACTGGGTCTTGATATTCATAGTTCTTTTTAGTGACATTATTCTCCCTCTGTATCTTTCAGAAACTTTTTGTTTAATAAGATGTCATAATTTTTAAGTAGTGCATTTTGTATGACAAGCCACATACCCTCCCTACTCCTGTATAATGATGTGGGGCATTGCAGTAGGAATATGTGCTAATTATTAATGGTCGTCAGAAATATTATCCTTCCATACTTTGCACAACAGCGCTTGCAGTTCGACTGGGTTCTGATTATTGTTATTAATGCAATAGCATGATCACAGTATAGAACCTCCTAAAACTTGTTATTTGATAGAGAGTCTTGGTGCCCCAAATGTTTCAGTAACGTTTTATAACATAACTGTATCGCAAATGATATTCTAGGTTTTATATTTCGTTAACACAAGAAAATGAATAAACTCTGATATTTCCTTTTTTAGATGCAGATCAGTAATAAAAAGTAACAGTGAGACTGTCACAATCCTTATTGTTATTTTGCATCTGCTATATGTCATCATACTAAAGTTTCTTGTTCTCAGAACTTTTATTTATAAATGTCTAAAATGGTTTTAAATGGGCATAAGAAAGGCCCATGGGCAGTCATTCAGCTTGTATATCATGCATGAAAATTTCCAAAAATGGATGAATGTCCCACTTGTTGTTTATGGTCAGTCAATGTTTGGAACCCTGCTGTCGGTCAGCACACATATAAGAAAAGGAAGGAAGAAAATTCTTCTCCATCAGGTTCAGATAGATTTCAAATTGTGCAAAATATAGCTCGAAATACTAATACAGTGTGACCCCGCTATAACACGGTATTTGGGAACCATAAAACCTGACTGTGTTATAGGCCGAACCGTTTTATAAGCAACCAGGTCATAGCGGGGTCACACTGTACTATTGCTACCTGTGAAGAAGTAGCAGATATTTCTCAAAAGACTGTGTGCTTTTGCCTGGATAAAAAAAGGGAAGAGCAGCACCCTTCTTAGTCAAGATAGTGCATTTTTTAAAAGAAGGCATTATAAAGGGCAATAAACTTGCTGTTGGGTCAGAGTGGACACCCGTCCCCAACCATAGGGGTTTGGTAACATTAATCCAAAATCAAGCAGTGGAGGTTGAACTGAGCACTAATATGGAGGCCGCTTGCAGGACACATGGTACTAATTGTATGGAAAAATGGGAACCAGCCTGAAAATGGGTGAACATAAAAAAGTTATGTTTTAGGAAAAAGAATCTTTTGAGAGCTTATCTTAGTTGTAAGTGAAAAAAAATAGAGACATTGTTTTATTGATGGAATTTAAGTCCTTTAACAGTCTTGAGTTTGGAACACTCATTACTAAAATTAGCACCAGACCCTGGTGTGAAATTGAAAGCACAGGTTTCAAACACATGTAGGTCCAGAAAATGTCGCAGCTCATATCCTTTTCTCTACAAAGAAGCCGTCATCCAGGTTTCATCTATACTGAAAAATATAGGTTTGATCATGAGCACTCAGAAATTTAAAGTTATAGAATTTCTAACAGCATGGTGTTTGCATAGGTTTACTATGGAAACTGAATTAGCACCGCGAGTCCTGCACCTCACCTTTATGATGGGTCAGGCAATGAGCAGATCACACAGTGCCACTAGGGTTAGACATTATTCTATCTCTTCTTTTTTTGAAGAAAGTTCCCTCAAATCTACATCACCATTGACTGTAAGTGACTGGTCATTGACTGATCTGGTCTCTGGACACCAACCAATGATTGCTGGGTCTCATTTACCAGGCACCAGTCATTGACCACTCAGGGTTCTCATGGTCATTGAGAAACAAACACCACATTTGGGCCATGAAAGTCATTAATTTTTATACATAGGTCATTTAAAGTTCTTGAATTTTTGAGATTTTGCTTAAGAATAAAATATGATGGAAACTTGCTTTGAGTCATTTGACTTTTATGTTGTGCAAGGATTGGAAGTTGGGGTGAATGCCGTTCACTTGAGGAACTTTATGAATTCTGCTGATATAAGTACTTTGGCATCTGGCTAATGCACAACAACAACAAACAGTCCCTATTATATCACATGACATGCTGTTGGTCCATAGTGACTTGGTTAGGACTGATTCCAAACCTTGAGAAATCTGATCTCATTTCCATTACTCTCTGGACTGGGTTTGTGTTCCCCGAGAAGGGATTCACAAAATCCTGAACTTGAATGGATGCTACCAGGCAAGACTTTGTTGCCAGCTCAGACTGTACCTCTCTCCTGAAAATCTTGCATTCCATGGTGGACTACATATCCTTAGGAAGACTTCATTCCATCCTCATTTTCTTCTGTTGGCGGTTTGGAAACCACCACAAGGATGTAATGTCAGTTCAAATTTCTTTAGGGTTGACCAATCAAGACTAGTTTCTCTGCATGTCCCAAATGTCCATTCCTATCTATTCACTGATGTATCAACTTTAGGTTGGGTGGCTCATTTAAAGGAGTACTTCTTCATGGCCATTGGTCACAGGAAGACAGTCCCTTCTCATCAACATTTTAGAAATGAAAGCCAACTTCACCCTGAAAGGGTGTGTTGATCATGTCAAAGGATATTGCACCATGTCTCCTCATACAGCAACACATCAGTGGTTGCATACCTCAGACAACATCACATCAGTGGTTGCATACCTCAGACAATAAGGAGCTGCTGTGCTCCTTCTCACTACATGAAAATCTGGAGCCTTCTGTGCCTGGCAGAATCAGAAGGGATTGCACTTTCCAGTAAAGAAAATCATTCTTGCAGACAATTTATGCAGAACAGGCAAGGTAGTCCTAACAGTATGGTATCTCTGTCAAGCATTTGCAGTCTCTGTTCATTCTGTGGGGGAAGCCATTAGTGGACTTGTTTACACCTAAACTTAAAAACAAGCTCCAGGTCATCAGTCCCATCCCAAGCAGCCTTCTTAGTGGAACCCTTTAGCAAGAACTGGAATCAATTGTTTGCTTATGCATTCCCACCCATTGCTACAATGTACTGCACAAGATCAGGACATCTGCAGCATGGACCGTCCTCATGGCAACTCTGGCCTGAGATCATGGTTCAACAACCTCTCTCAACTTATTTATCGACAAAGCAAGGGTATACCTCAGTGGGACAATCTCACAGCACATGTATCTTGCTTCATATCAATCCTCAGATTTTCCACCTTACACTTGGCTCATCTCAGACGAACTATCCATCCACAATTTCTTAACTTTGTCACAGACTGCATTGTCTAAAGTCTGATAAAAAGTGGAAAATGATCTGTGATTGGTGCATTAGGCAAAGAATTAATCTCAGCTGACATTATTGCTGCAGTGACAGATTTTCTACTCTTCCTCTTTGATGATAGATGTTATTCAACCTCTACAATCAAACATAGGGTTGTCTTTTTGAACAGACATAAATTCTCCAAAGGTCAATCCATTTGTGTAGATCCTCATGTAGTGGATCTTATAAAATACTTCAGGCTACAGAGATTTCAGTATGTTTAGGGTGCACTGATAAAAACACTTTTTGAATCTTTCATAAGCTTTCTCTTAAAACCATCTTCTTTCGGCCATTGTGTCATCTCGGGGGTGGGTGGGTGGGCATTCATTCATTATCAATTTCTTTCTTCGGAAAAAGCAAACTACATGCTTATCAATCGAGGGTGATGTTTATGTTTCAGTAGGAATTGTGATTAGGTTTCCTGTTATTTCAGTCAGGTTTCCTTGCATAAAAAACCAAATTCCATCATTACTTCTATCCATGATAGCAATCCCCAGTTTCAGTTGCATCTGTGCTTGGGATGAAATGGCTTGATTTCTTTGCCCAGTTAGAGCACTTAGATTCTATTTAGCAGCTGCAAATGGTAGAAGGAAATGTAGGAAAAGTTTTTTTCTCACATTAAGGGGTGCAACTAATATTTCAGCATCCACTATCACTGAATGGATTTCACTCACCATCATGAGAACTTACGCATCTGTCACAGAAAGGGACTTTTTTTTGTGAGGATAAAAGCCCATGAAGTCTGGGCATACATCAGTCACTTGTCTTGAGGATAAAAGCCCACGGAGTCTGGGCATATGTCAATTACTTGACTTCAGATGATAATATGAATGCTGTATTTTGGCAATCGCAAACAACCTTCTCATCTTTTTACCTGTGGTCATAGCAGACCAGAGCCAGGTTATAATTTCTTGGAGTCCTATAATTGCTGCATAGTCAGTGACCCGGACTACTGTTGCATAAGTGGCAGGGCTACAATGTGGATAATTTTTACCACATTTTACTCCATTACATTCAATCAGACACCTATCCATAAATTTGGCTTAATACTCCTGAAAGGTAAAGTACTACTGACATTGAAATGTACCTTCATGGGTGAATAAAACCAATTTTTGATTATATAATACTTGCCTGTTACCATCAGATGCCTCCCTGCCATCTTGGTCTAATGTCCTTCATTTGCCAAACATTCTTAAAGAGAATGAGGACCTGCTATAAGCACACGGGCTGATGCATGATCTCGTTTTCTAATGTCACTCAAAGGTTACAGCAGTCTTTCAGCCAGTAAATTCTGAAGCAGATTTTATAAATATTAATTAAAACAAAGGAAAATAAAAATCTCAGGTGTCTGTAAACTTACTGTACTTACAAGTGTTCTTTGATATCATAGAAGAGAATGTTCTTTTTTATTTATTTATTTTCTCCTGTCACAGGATGTGTCTATGTGTGTTTATGTGGTTTTATGTAATGTCAGCACAGTCCTTGTTGTACAGAGCTAATTAAAGTTCTAAAAATGTGAAGATAAAAAAAATTATGCCCCCCTCCCCCAATAACTTGACTTAGAAAGAGGCCAAACTTTCATTGCCAGGACTATGTAGGTAATACAAAATTTTTTAATGAGAATTAATGGCTGTCAGAAACTTCTTTGGTTACATTCTGCTTAATTGATATGTGCCCTAGATGGTGAAATTCATGGCTGACATTCCTCGTTATATTCAGCTTCAGTTGAATTCATTCTCTGTAACTAAATATACAAACAAAAATTTAAAAATGACATTGACTGTCTTGAAAAGGAATTTATACAGATATGCGACACTCATATTTTATTCATACATTAAGTAGACTGGTTTCAGCTGATCTGATTCAGCTATGTTACCACATTTAGTTTCAAACAGCTGATGTAAAGAAACCACTCTAGCTCATTTTTCATTTTAGGGATTTTTTATAACTTCACTTATGTTAGCATGGTGAGATATCTATATCACTCTTATGGCGGTGTCAGCAACAGTGCCAGTGCCAATTAAAGTTGATTGTGTTAAAGTGTTGGCAAGACTGATAGGAGCACTGGGTCAGAGGATGCAAGTGAGACACTGTTGGATGCAAGTGAGGTACTGTGTTCCATAGACTACTTGTTTTTTTGTTGCAAGAGCTTTGATATAGTTTATTTGATGAATCATTATGCAGATTAATGATCATTCACACTTTACCCAGTCCAAAAATTGGCATTACACAAAGAAAAGATTCTGACTTCTTCAGGTTAATAAGCTTTTGTTTTAACATCCCTGCCATTAGTTTTGGAGGGGCATTAGTATTAATCCTCCCCATCCTGTATGTCACAAATTTTGTTTCCACTCAATACCTTTGGAAGAACTTAATGTGTTGAAATCAATTTTGATACTGTATATACTCGCTTATAAGTTGAGTCTGGCCAGAAAAATAGATCCTGATCTGCCATAGCTTACTGTGCCTGCAGATTAGGGTCTGTTTTGTTTGTTTTATTGATTACTCCTAACAAACTGCACAGACCCAGATCTGCTGGCACATTATGCACTGGCAGATATGGTCTGTGCAGTTTTTAGATGGACTCATCTTATAATGGTACAGATGGTATGTTGTTTAATGTAAAATCAATATAGGTCATATGGTCTGTGCAGTTTTTAGATGGACTCATCTTATAATAGTATAGATGGTATGTTGCTTAATGTAAAATCAATATAGGTCATATGGTCTGTGCAGTTTTTAGATGGACTCATAATAGTATAGATGGTATGTTGCTTAATGTAAAGTCAATATAGGTCATATGGTCTGTGCAGTTTTTAGATGGACTCATCTTATAATAGTATAGATGGTATGTTGCTTAATGTAAAATCAATATAGGTCAAGTCATAGTTTCTTTTTTTAATAATGGTTTTAATTGAACTATGGCTCCAGTTTAGCTTGAGATATTACTTGTAATAATGCTTTGACATCTTAAACCAAGATTTCTTCGATTATGCCATGTTGTTTGGGGTATTTGCATTCTCCGGGACAATTGTAGTACTCCAACAAATGTTCATTTTCAAATTAACAAGTTTTTGATTGCATTCCTGTAAATGTTTGAACCTATAAAACCACATATGAGTTCTCGTATTAAACAGGTTAATAAGAATGTGAATGAAGTCGACATGGTCGCTGAAGGTGCATGTAAAATCACAGTCAACGATGACCAAAAGCCAGAGGAAGTTCCACAGCGCCGACAGAAACAACAGAAGAAAGCTATGTCAGATGAGGAAATCAATGAAGGGCTACGTAAGTTACCTGTCAAAATGTGTCTGCAAGAACATTGTACTTGCCAAGGCTTGGTGGTACAACTATTTAAAAAAATTTAATTTTTCCAAATTTTGTCCCAAAAGTTGGATTTGGCTGAAGTATCTTTCACAACATCCCATTTGGCCACCACTTTGACATACATGAGAAATGCCAGCCACCACTATGACATACGTGACAAATGCCAAACAAATGATTAAAGGATCCTAAATATAATTATGTTTCTAATATTCAAAATTATTTTGCACATTAATTAATAGAACTGCTTTGTATAAAAAAAAGCTAATACTTTTTTAATTTTTTTTTAATATATGAAAAATGAGAACTTTATATTAGTACAGTATCACTAAAATTATATTTTAGTATAATTCCAGTTTTTGTGAAATGACCATGTTTTCTACAATTTGCTTGGATGTAAATGATCACATGATACTGATCTGGAATTTTTTCACACATTGATTAATTCTGCAGACTACTTTTGGTTTCCTGTTTCCAGGTCATTTTTTTATGAAGTTTTATCCACATAAATGCCTTAGACCATAATAATAGCAAGCCCCCCCCCCCACCTACCCCTCTGATTTCTGATCAAAATTAAAAATCAC
The DNA here is from genome assembly GCA_028554795.2 of Sinohyriopsis cumingii. Taxonomy (NCBI): domain Eukaryota; kingdom Metazoa; phylum Mollusca; class Bivalvia; order Unionida; family Unionidae; genus Sinohyriopsis; species Sinohyriopsis cumingii. The sequence continues at coordinate 77,506,486 of CM068828.1, forward strand.
AGATTAAAATCTCCATTATGAGTTAATACAATGCAATTGCTCAGACCTTCCTTCACTCCGACACATCTGTTGCTGAAGAAGGCATATGGCTGGCTATACAAGCCAGTCTTAAGAAATTATTGCATTTGGTTTGGATAACATGTTCTAGTAGCTGTTATTACAGATCAAGGTCATTGGACACGAGTTTGCTTTTGAAAGGTTTAAATGCACAGAAAGAAAGAACAACAAATGCCATAACAACACCTGCCATGTGCAAGTGTAATGTTATAAACAGGAATAGCCTGATTTAAAAAAAAAATGATCATAACAAGCTGATTAAATAACTGGCATGACCCACTCTGACACTCTACCCAATAATTTTACATACAAATTGATCACTCTTAGCTAACGAAGATGAGGCTATGTATTCTATCGCAGTGAAGAGGCTAATGAAAGAAAACTTTGAGCTACCTAAAAGTGAATGCTTTGTTAATGAAATCTGCTGATATTATGACAGAAAGAAAGTAAATTGGAATTATAGGGATTAAATGATCATGGTTGGTATTTATCAGTGTGTTAATTGTTACCTAATCACTCACAAACTTAACATAAAGTCCTTTGGACTTCAATCATTGAATCCTATAATAAATTTATAAAGGCTGAATCCTATAATAAATTTATAAAGGCTAACATTAAACATTTGTTAAAAAATATGTTTGGAAAAAATTAGTCTCTTTTGATATTGTTTCAGCAATAGCTGTGTGGATGCTTCTACATCATCATCTAAAAATAGAATTTCCCATCATAAATCCATAGGTTGAAAAGTAAAGTGGATGTTGTTTTCAGTTATCTTTGGGAAAGAAGACTGCATTATTGGTTGTTAAATCAATCATGATGAAATTTTTTGGCAATCTTCAATCATGATTCTGACATTGTTCCACATAGTGTTGACTATCTGAGAGATGCTTTTATTGTTTATGCTATGCTGTGCATTCCAAACAGTCAAGACATGATGCGTGGTGATTATCACTTGCCTTATCAGTCACTGGCATATTGAAAGTTAAGTCAGCATCATGCTGTATAACATAAATCATATCATAATTTGAAGCTGAGATATCCATGTATTTTTTAAAAAAAAGAATTTCAAGAGAGATATTGATTAGTTTTGTCTTATTCTTCATGTTTTTTTTTGTGGACAGTACAGTTGTCACGAGCTTCTTTATTTTATTAGGTAAACTTGCCAGCCCAGGTGATGCTATGCAGAAATATGAAACTAAGAAAAAACTTGGATCGGGGTAATTATGTTGCTCTTTTGCATTAGTAGCAGTGTGTATTCAAACAAGAATAAATTGATCATATGTATTGTAATAACATGCATTTTTGGAGTGAAACATACATTTCATGTATAAAGTAAACACTATTCATACATTTCGGACTATGTTTTTGTAATCAGTGCATTACCAGCGAATCTCTCAGATGAATTAACATCATTATTTTCTAGTATTCTAAATTTGTGTGTGTGTCTGTCTGTATGTGTGTGTGATTTGATTTTTAATGTAACTCTAAAAAAATTTCAGTCATATTGCTATGATGTTTGCACTGTGACACGTTATAGTGAGGTCTAGCACTGGGGCATCATGTCACAGACATGTAGCATCATGTCCCACCCATTCACGTTATCCTGACACCAGGCCAACCAATCCTAGCACTAACCTATTAATGCTGAGTGCCAAGCAAGGCAGCAGCTTGTACCATTTTTACAAGTCTTTGGTATGACTTGGCCGGGCTTCAAACACACAACCTCCCTCACATCCAAAGCAGACCTTCTAATTGCTAGACCACCAGAGTGGTCTTATGTTTTGTTTACTTATTTAAATAATTGTTTGCTGGTATAGTCTACATGTTCAAGTTTAGTGAAACAAGGGAGTAGTAATGCCTGCTGCTGACATTCTTGATAACTTGACTAATGGCTTTCTCATTACCATTTTAGGACTATACGATACATACTCAAAGTGTTTATAGCCCCCATTGTAAAGTTTGTCATTGCATTTAAGTATGAACACATGCTGACTTCCCTTGACATGCTGTCTACCTTGGTAATATTGTGAGACTGCTTAACTTAACACGGGTTCCGAACCATTGCTATGAGCAACAGTGTAAACACGGTATGTGCTGCAAAAAAAACAAACTGATTTTATTTTTTGGGTCAGTACAGTTGTAATGTAGTAATGTGTAAAATTTTGAGTTGGTACTTTCTTTATATAATTATTGTGAAAATTGACTAAATGTACTGTTGCCATACTAACTCATGGATATTCTAACAAACTTTCTGGGTTTTGTTGGTTCTGTGGGATTTGTGAGTTCTGTTGGTTCTATGGGTTTTGTGAGATCTGTCGGTTGTGGGTTTGGTCAGAAGTTTATTAAGACATTGTGGGCAGTCAGCAAAGCAGCTCTCAAACTAGTCATATCACAGTTATTGTGAGTTTTAATTTTTGTTTTGCTCTGTTTATTATTTTTCTATATAGAGTTATGTTACATAAACTTTAAACAAAAATTTACTGTCAAAAATATTGCCTGAAGTTACTTCAGGCTATATTTTTGACAGTAAATTTTTGTTTAAAGTTTATTAAACACAATGAAATATTTAAGGAATTTTTAATTCCTTACTCTTATCTAAATTAAATCAATTCTATTCATTTCTGACTTATTTTACAAGCATATTTGTTATTGTTATATCATTCGTTATAAGAACTCATTTATATGGTCAAGTGAGCGTTGTCTTCACAGACCAGTACTTTATATTATGTATTGATTTTCTTTATTTAATTATTTTTATGAAGCTAAATGCATACATGAAAAATTTCATTATGCTGCAAATATATGATTCATTTTCTCAAAATAAAAGTCCAAAATTGTTCTTAGGGAAATAGAATATCCATATCATTGTGAGCGTTATCCTCACCGATTGGATGTTCAAAATTCAATTCAACAGCACCTATTTAATCTAGCAGTCTTTAAAAACATAATGCATTGATGTTTATATTTTTATAATTTACTAGTTGTCTAAGTCATTGTGATTGTTGTCCTCACCGACTTGCCAGCTAATTTAATTTAATTTATATCAAGTCAGTTCAAATAAGTATTATCTATAGTTAAAGTGTAAAGTCAAGAAAGTGTTCTGGAAGATTTTTCCTTTCACATATTACAATCAAGTTATATTTTCTCCTCTGTAGTAAATAAACTTTATTGCAACTGAATCCCAAAACAGTAAATGTTATATAATTTTCATTCATCAACAGAGGTATTAAAACAAAGAATTAATAGTATGGTGCTAATATATAGCCTGACCTTGTGTGGGATTGTGATATCAATAATCGTCCCTCAAGACATTATTCTGGCTTTCTATACAAACAACAAGGCTGTGAACTGCCGATTTATTCAGTGTTTCTTAGTAAATGAATCCTGTTGTATGAAGGGCAAAAAGAAATCAAGAGTTCATTCCATTCTTCCTCATCAGTCATATGGTAAGAAGTATATTCATCCCTGATGTCAAATATAGTACTATCAGGACCTTGCTTGGTTGATACATACAATATATATAATATATATATATATAGAGAGAGAGATTCCCTTTTTGACGCTGCTTCAGGGATTCTCAGTAGTGATGTGTTATAGGAGAGCATTCCTTTACTTCGGGATTTTCCAACATGGCTGTGTCATGTGCATTAAAACACAAGAATAGAGTATCTGATGATATGAAATCACATTATAATTGCTTCTCATGAGCCTAGAACTATAATAAAGTGACATAAGTAGGAATGATATTGTTTCCCTTTACCCTCATTTGTGCTTCAAGGACCCCCATATTTTTAATTTGACTTCAATTCTGATACCAAAGTTTGTTTTTTAGTCAGTCTGATCCCCATTTCTGACACCAAGGGGAATGTGGGCATGTTTGACTCTTAGTCTTTCGCCCCTAGGGGATACACTGTGTGATCAAAAATTTTAATTAATTATAGCAGGGTAAGAGGAAACAGTATATTTAGGGGTTGCTGTATGATGTATATATGTATGTATGCATGTATGGTATGCATGTATGTATGTAAGCAGGTTTCTGGTTTTGGCTTTATATAGGAATAGCACATTAAAAAATTGCTTGAAAATTTTATATTGGATCTTATGAAACTGAACAAGATCTTCCGCATGAAACTGAATATTCTTCTGTTTGTTTAAATCACTCACTCGGACAGAATAAGAGTGTAGGATAATAATCATTTCAAGTGGATACTCTGTAAAGCAGTGCAGATTATGCATTTTATCTGCAAGGAAAAATTAACTTCCTTGTTTAGGGCAGGAACACTGTGACCTTATCAGGTGATGTACAAATATCAGTTTTTGTAGAAAGATTACCCATGTATTGAATGGAAGATAATAGTTAAACCTGATGTGTCTGTCATCAAAACAATTCTGAACAATCTTTACAAAATGGTAATAGCTTTAAAGGCAAAAAAGACATTAGATGATTTAACAATCTTTACAACACAATAATAGTTTTTATATGAACAAAAAAGTAGTTTCTGTTCAGAATTATTTTAATAAATCGAAAACAAAAATGGTTAAACAGGAAAACAGAACATACAAAGACTGTACTTTACCTAGGTTTCTAAATGTGGGGGACATTAGAGTTCTGAATTTTAGAAAACTAGCTGAGCCATTTCTGTGTTTGGAGAGTTTTCATGAATTTGAACATTATATTTTAAGTAATCTTAATGGATGTTGATACAGTGGTCACTGTTTTCAAACCTTTTTCAGTTTAAAACACCCCCTAAAATAATGAGGTCACAGATCTCCCTAGCTTTGCTGTTTATTTTCCTTTCCTTGAGTTTATTGCTTGGCTGATCAGAACCAGCTATAATATGCTTTCACATCATGCAGTAGTACCCTGTGGTGATTGTGTACAATATACCATATGTACCCACTTATAAGTTGAGTTCAGATTGCAAACTGCACTGACTCAGATCTGCCATCATATAATGCACAGGCAGATTTGGATCTGTGCAGTTTGTTAGGAGGAATCAGTAAAACAAACATCATGTACCCTGATCTGCAGGTGCATTATGCTATGGCAGATCAAGATCTTTGTTGTTTGCAGTTTGACTTCATTTATAAGCAAGTATATACATTACATCAGTAAATATGGCATGGTCTTCATGGTAACATACAGGTTCATCAGAAAAAAGTTGCTCTCACTTGTAACATGGTATAACTTGATACTTTTGTAAAATGGTATAATTTAATACTTGTCACAGGATATAATTTGATGGCTGTCAAGAACAGCTTTATAATGAGGAAGCACTATCTCATTATAACACTGTCTGTGAAAGCCATTGAGTATATCACCTTTCAGAGATATTGATCTGTTATTAAGGACAAACTGGCAACAAACCAGTGATGGCCAAGGACCAGTGATGGCCAATCTCATTTTTTATGTGAACGCGCGTTTATTATTTTCCGATCAGTAATTTTAGAAAGAAGAAAAGAAATAGACGCTGAAAAAATAAATACATGCTCCAAATTCAACAGGTAAGCTGAAAAGAAATTTTTTAAAAACCCTTTTCCCTGTGTATATTTCCTGTCATGGAAGGTCATGAACTTTGACACGGCTCGTCTATCTGTGATGTTTTGCAGTTCTCACATTGAAAGGTATATCATTTGTCCACCTGCACAACCATAATAAATAAATATCTTACCTTCAATCATGCCATATCCTGAAATAAATAATGACACTTGTTTCTTTTGTATCTTATAAATTCCAATATTACATATTGTCGTGTTGTCTGCTTCTGTCACATGTACTAATTGCATCATTTCCTGTTCTATAGTCTTTTTCATTATTTGATACTGAGTATTGTCCCTTTCCAAAACCTAACTTACACCTGTTTGAGTTTTTCCCCTTGCACATAATATGCCCAAATGACCATGATAATCAATCAGTAACTTCAGCAAATTTTAATGAAATACTTCTTTGCAAACTCGCAGACATGTATTCACATTCAAACAATCTGTATTCAAGTAACACTGTGGATGGACTTAACAGAATAAAGCTATTTTCCTGTGTGTATACAGTTTAAAATGTAGCAGTTTATACACAAGTGTCTAACAGTTATGTAGGGTACAAACAATTCAGAAATAGTCAATCAAAGAATGCCAGTGTTTTTCTTCTTTTGAGCCATTGAGTCAGTTATTATAAGAAGTGAACTATTAATATTCGTCATCAATAAATTAAATAAGACACACCTATATTTTAATATTTCAAATGTGAAATCTCACATGCTTTCTTTCTTTCCATCCATCTCCCTGCGGGTCCGGGGTTGTAGAATTGGCCCGACATGCCTCGCTACGTGTCGTAAAAGGCGACTAAGTAGAGACAACCTGTTTGCCGTGGGTTGCGTCCCGTGTTGGGGGAGGAAAGGATCCTGGTAGTTGAGCAGAGGCTTTCCCTGCAACACACTACTTTGGCCTCTACTTCTCTTAGACGGGTGGTCGGGATGGGCCCGGTTCTGACAAATCGGCTGGTCACGCCGAGCCCTAGGAGGTCTTTATTAACTTTCTCACCTTTTTATCTTTCTCCTTGTATCTCTCTTGATACCACCGTTGCCCCTATATTCTATTCCCCTATCTTTCCCTTTTCCAAGTCTTAGAAGACTTCCTAGAAGGCGGTGGCTTAACGGTTCAATCGGGGGGTAATTTTACCGACCTTAGAAATTGGCGACTTCAGGGTCAATCAAAGGTAATTTTATCAACTGAGTATGGCATCTGTGTATCCCTGGCACTTGAAAAGTGTCCCCTTGTTGGGCTCCTTGGTGGGTGGGGAGCATGGGTGCTGAAATTTTATTCAAGCCATCATGGATAATTAAAAAAAAAACCAACACAAACGTACCAAAACTGGATCAGAGTCGGATGATGAGCCATGTAGTGTGGAATCCTTTCCTCGCTTCATGGTCATCCAATCGAAAGACGAGGCTAAACCACTTGCTGCACTATCGCCATTTATAGTTGAAAAGACTATACTTGGATTAGTTGGCAAGCCGAAAAGTGTAAAAAAAACTAAAATCAGGCGGCCTACTTGTAGAGTGTGAGCGCAAAGCACACACTGAAAATATCCTAAAAATTAAGACCTTTCACGATATTTCAGTAAGCTGTTTCGCCCACTCTACACTTAACACATCAAAAGGCGTCATTCGTTGCCGTGACCTAGCAGGAGTCACCGACAAAGAAATCGTCGAGGGTATGAAAAATGAAGGTGTCACTGCAGTCCGCAGAATTCGTATCAAACGAAACAACAATCTGCAGGACACCAACACTATTATACTCACCTTTAATAAGCCAACAGTACCTAAAGTGGTCAAGGTTGGATTCCTACAAGTTAAGGTTGAGGTATACATACCAAATCCCCTCCGATGTTACAAATGTCAAAAATACGGTCATCATGAAGACAGATGCTCTAGAAGTCAAATATGCAGCCGATGCGGCGATCCCTCCCTTCGGAAATCAGAGTGCAAAGCCACTCCGCATTGCGTCAACTGCGGCAAAGAACACCATGCTAGTTCAAAGGACTGCGACACATGGAAACAGGAGAAGGAAATCCAGAGGATTAAATACACGTCCAACATCCCCTATCCAGAGGCCAGGAAGCTTGTTCAAGCTAGATCACTCCCCGGCCCATCCTTCTCAACTGTAGTGAAGAGCAGCCAAAAAGCAATGAAAGACGCTCAAACTCAAACAAACCCACCTGAATCCCATTCCGACTCGAACATCCCGCACTACAAACCCCAGAAAAACTCAACATCGACACAAACAACACTCAACAATACTCCACCACCAAGATCACCAAATAGCAAGAAAAAGTCACAAACAAATAGGCAGCAAAAGGGGTCTGTTGACCCCATAAAGCTGCACAATAGGTTTGGAGACTTGGAGGACATGGATGCAGAAGAATCTGCTCCATGTACTCAAGGTAGCTCCAGACCTAACAACAAAAAATACACCCCCGTACTTCCTCCAGATAAATAACCAAACAGATTGTCTCCGCGAACGGTCTAACCTAGCTCCAGAATCTTCAATATAAAGTTGTAATGAAGAACACCATTTTACAATGGAACTGTAGAGGACTTAAAACCAACTACCATGATCTTCTCCTGCTTTTAAACGAACATGATCCTGTGGTACTATGCCTTCAAGAAACATTCTTGAAAGATACGGACAACATCACATTTAAAAACTACTCCCTGTTTAACACCTGCTCTCCAAATGTTGATAGGGCATCAGGAGGAGTTTCTGTTATTGTGAACAACAGAGCTCCTCATAGCTTCATTCATTTAAACACCAATTTACAAGCCATTGCTGTAAGCTTCACTCTACATCGAGTGATTACATTTTGCTCTATTTATTTACCACCAAACACTAACCTAGTACCAAACGAACTCGATAATCTTGTTCAACAGCTTCCCGCACCCTTTGTTTTACTCGGGGATTTTAATGCCCATAACATTTTATGGGGATCAAATCATATAAATGACAGAGGTCACAAAGTTGAAGACTTTATTTCTAGACACAATCTGTGTCTATATAATACCAAAACACCTACATATTTACACCCAGGCACGGGTACATACACATGCATCGATTTGACAATTTGTTCTCCTTCGCTGCTTTTGGACTATGAATGGAAGGTCGCTGATGACCTTCACAGCAGCGATCACTTCCCAATCTCCCTTGTAAATCATAACTCTACAATTGATGACTTAATTCCACAATGGAATTTAAAGAAGGCCGACTGGGCCAAGTTCGAAACACTCTGTAAAACTAGGCTGAATGAGGATACAGTTTTCACCGTTAACAACCCCATTCAGCATTTTACATCTATTTTAACCGACATTGCAGAAGAATCTATCCCCAAGTCCTCAACAAACTGTAAAAGAACCCTAAAACCTTGGCTCACAAAGGAATGTAAGGAAGCCATACGGCAATGCCGAGAAGCCTTGAAAAAATTTAACAATCATCCGAAGCCCGAGAATTTAAGTAAATATCGTATTCTCAGGCCAAAGCTCGCCGCACAATCAAAGAAAGTAAAAGAGCATCGTGGAAGAAATATGTTTCTTCTTTAAACTCTTGTTCCTCTGTTAAGAAAGTTTGGGACACTATACGCAAAATAAACGGAAAGAGAAAACAAAACCCTCTCCGACATCTGACACTGAACAATAACAACTTTAGTTCAAAACATGACATTGCAAATATTCTTGCTGACAGTTTCTTGAAAAATTCCTCATCATCTAATTATTCAGAAGCCTTCCGAAAACTTAAAACTCAAAAAGAAAAGTCACGTTTAAAATTCACATCCAACAACTCGGAAAGTTATAATCAATTGTTCTCACTATCGGAGCTTAGGGAGGCTGTAGATAAGGCCCATGATACTTCCGCTGGGCCTGACGAAATACATTACCAGTTTTTGAAACACCTTCCACAATCATCTTTAACATCTCTTTTGAAACTCTTCAATGATTTATGGATTACTGGTAATGTACCAAAAATCTGGAAAGAAGCAACTGTAATACCAGTCCCCCAACCCGGTAAAGATAGCCAAGACCCCAACAGCTATCGACCAATTGCACTCACAAGCTGTGTGTGCAAAACAATGGAACGAATGATCAATTCTCGGCTTGTCTGGTATTTGGAAACTAACAATTTAATATCTCCTTTCCAAAGTGGCTTTCGATATGGTCGGAGCACCAATGATCATCTGGTTAGACTGGAAACATTTATTCGCAATGCATTTATTAAGAAAGAACATTTAGTAGCGGTTTTCTTTGATTTAGAAAAGGCCTATGACACGACATGGAAGTACGGGATACTAAATGACCTGAACGATCTAGGTCTAAAAGGCCGTCTGCCCTCTTTCATATCCAACTTCCTCTCAGACAGAGAATTCAAAGTACGAGTGGGCTCTACCCTCTCAGATCTGCACGAGCAAGAGATGGGTGTGCCCCAGGGCAGTATTTTATCTGTGATGCTCTTTAACATCAAAATTAATAGCATCACCAAGTGTTTGACTCCTGGTGTGGATTGCTCGTTATACGTTGATGATTTTCTAATATGTTATCGGTCAAAGCACATGCATACAATTGAAAGACAACTGCAGCAAAATATAAATAAAATTCAAAATTGGGCCAATGCAAACGGTTTCAAATTCTCGAAATCAAAAACGGTATGCATGCATTTCTGTCAGCTACGAAAACATCACGATGAACCGAACCTCACGCTGGATGGAACACCTATTCCAGTTGTTGAGGAAACCAAATTTTTAGGTATAATCTTTGACAGAAAACTGACCTTTATTCCACACCTAGAGAACTTAAAAGCTAAATGCTTAAAAGCACTTAACCTACTTAAAGTAGTAGCGCACACTGACTGGGGTGCTGATAGAAAAGTCATCTTAAATTTATACAGAACATTTATTCGCTCCAAACTGGACTATGGTTGCGTTGTGTATGGTTCAGTCAGAAAATCGTATCTTAAAATGCTGGATCCAATTCATCATTAGGGAATAAGACTGGCTCTGGGAGCATTTAAAACATCCCCGTGTGAAAGCATTCTAGCTGAGGCGAATGAACCACCGTTATCGCATCATAGAGAAATGCTTTCTGCACAGTATGCTCTGAAATTAAAATCAAACCCTCTGAATCCTGCTTTTTCGGCTGTCTTTCAACCCAAATACAAAACTTTATACGAAAATAAACCAAACGCCATACCTTCCTTTGGCATTAAATATCATCCAGCCTTGACACTACAAATATAGATCTTTCTAAAATTCAGAAAACATGCATCTCCGAAACACCACCCTGGCTAATTAAACAACCAAAAGTACGTTTTACGCTACACGATGAAAAAAAATCCGAAACAAACCCTTCTTTCTTCCACAACTCTTACCATTAACTCCTCACCGAATTTAAAAACTACACCAGAATTTACACTGATGGATCAAAGGATGAGGAAAAGGCTGCTGCAGCCTTTGTTTGTGGAAATCACACAATGCAAGTTCGCTTACCAAATGGAGCATCAATTTTTACAGCCAAAATCAGAGCAATAGACCTTGCCCTGCAACATATAGAAAAGAACCGTATTTTAAACTGTATCATCTTCTCCGACTCGCTATCAGTACTCCAGTCACTACACAACAGAAAACTGGAGAACCCATTATTGAAAAACATACTCGTAAAAAATACCGAGCTGAGTGTCTCCCACAATATAATATACTGTTGGTTACCTAGCCACATTGGTATTAAAGGTAACGAAAAAGCAGATCGCGCTGCTAAAATGGCCCTTTCTCAAGAACCATCTGATTTTAAAATACCATATACTGATTTTAAACCTTGTATCAGAAAGTTCTTACGTCAGAAGTGGCAGGCATCATGGAATAATGCTGTAAATAACAAACTTCATGCAATCAAGCCAACTCTAGGAGAATGGACTCCTTCCTACAGAACCATTTGTAGGGAGGAGGTAGTCATTGCAAGAATCCGAATTGGTCATACTTATATCACCCACACCCACATACTAAAAGGTGAAGACCCACCAGAGTGCATTTCTTGCAATGAACCATTCACTGTCAAGCACTTTATGATAGAGTGCTTTGACCTACAACCTACGCGCGATCGTTATTACATTGTGCATGACATGAAAGAACTTTTTGATAATATAAACATCACTCGTATTATAGAGTTCTTGAAAGCCGTAAATATTTACTCTAAACTCTGACTTTTATGCTATCACCTTGTGCAGTTTTATGCAATATATATACCGTCCCATTTTAATACCTGTTCATCTTTTTTACATCTCCCATTGATCGGGAAGCTTTATTTTGCACCATTACCATCTTACCATTTTTAATTTCAACCATTTGTTCTTTTATATCGCTGGTCGATATAGGACCTTTTATAAGTTTTAAAAGATTATACAAATAACACTTTGTTTGGCGCTAAATAGCCTAAAAGTGCTGATGCGCCGTTAAAAAACAAACAATCAATCAATCAGTCAATCAATCTTTCCATCCAAAAACAGAATGCAAAATGGCTGAGCTATGAATTGGATGAGCTTGAGGCTGCTATTTCTGAAATCAAGAGAGGTTGATTGACAGTAACTCAAGCTTTCCAGGATTTTGGGATCCCTTGGAAAACTATTGACACCCATGTCCGAGGTGTATGCTTGGAATATATGACTCAACATGTCTTGGGTGATAGTCAAGCAGTATGTAATAGCATTAGTTAGGAAAAGTGGACGCGAGACCTTGTTCAATCTAAACAGAGGTCCATCTGATCGGTGGTTCAGAAAATGTTTTGAGACACAGATAACTCACTGAAAAAGAGCCAGAAAGACATGATCATTCCAGATGCAGAATGGCAAATCAGAATGTAATGGATCAGTACTTCACACTTCTAAGGAATACTGTTGACAGACTAGGTTTGAAAGATAAGCCACAGTGCATATTGAATGCCGATGAGACAAGTTGGAGCAGTAAGGCAAATCAGAGAGTTATAGGCATAAGAGGCCAACATACCTAGCAACAAGTTGTCATCAACTGGTCATTTAACAGCCCATTTATGTATTTGTTCTGATAGAAGGATTCTGCCAACCTTTCTGATTTTTGAAAAATCATTTCCTCACACCACCTACAGGGATGCTGTACCCAACGATTGGCACTTTGCTTATAGTGAGTCTGGATACATGGATTCGGAACTGTTTCTGGCCTGGTTCGAGGATCTATTTCTTCCAAACTGTGGCAAAGAAAGACCAGTTCTACTTGTTTCTGATAATCACAACAGTCACATCAACTTACAGTTGGTAAAGGTTGCATGTGAAAATGTTGAAATGCTTGGTCTACCTCCACATACAAACACATCCTACAGCCCGTTGATGTTGGCATTAATGGTCCACTGAAACATAAATTTAGCACATGGCTTTATTCACAAAAATCAAATCTTGAATAAGGTGAAATTTGCTGTGGTTTTAAGTCATGCATTTGATCAGTTGTGTTCATCAGCAAGAATTAAGGAAGCGTTCAGAAAATCAGGAATGTACCCAGTCAATCCAGATGCTATTGACAAAACACAGCTGATAAAATTGCACTTTGCCAAGTCAACAGCTGAAAATGTACAGTGCACTTCAGCCACAAAAGTAACTCAGCCTAAAGTTGTGGATACAATAACCACATGAGCTGTATGTGGTTCTTTCCTTGGTGGTAACCCTCTAGTGAAAGAAGGCCTGATTCCACCATCACTATCTGACATATTTCCTCCAGTACCAGCCAAACCCCAGGCAGCCAAAAGGAAGCTTGTTACAGAAGTCAGGGTCATAACAACAGATGATTTTTGTAAGAAGTTAGAACAGAAGGATGAAGAGGAGAAAAGGAGAAAGCTGGAAGTTGAGAGTAGAAAAGTGGAAAGAGAGAAAAGGAAGAAGGAGAAAGAAACAGAAAAGGCAAAGAAATCAAGATTGAAAGAAACAAAGAGTAAGGCACAGGAGTTAAGAAACAACATGAAAAATAACAATGTTTGCCAAAGCTGTAATCAAGAGGATCCACTACTAGCAGACATGAAAGTCGTAGGTATTCTCTGGATAGAATGTGACAACTGTAGCATGTGGTACCATCAGGGTCTGTGTGGGCATTGAAGATGCTGATGAATCCTACTTCATCTGTGAAAACTGTGCTGTGTAAAAATGTGAACTGATAAATATATATATTAATTATTAATATTAACTAAACTTGGTATTTGTGAATAAAATATATTTCTTCAGAAATAATGGGACATTTAATAAAGATGAATGGAAACATGACTGCCGTTTAATAAATTTGCATTCTAAAAGCAGGTAAAGCCACATGTTGAGTTCATTTTTATCATATAACAGAAAAGAATTGTCAAATGCTATTGTAAATGTACATGTAATGTTTCATGTTTCAGAAGCAAATGTCACTAACTGAATTTTGTTAATGTTTGCTTAGCAATATTTGTACCTGACTTGTTGATTTTGTTGCTAGTTTTCCAGTGTCTCTTTCTTTGTAAAATATTGCTTATCCAAGATATAATTTGACTTGTTATTTTTCTTGTTACTTAGCAATTGGGAAAAGAAAGGAAAAATTTCATAATGGAATAAATATTGAAGCATGTAATAGCATGTAATAAACCAAAAGGCAACAACAATAATAATAATAATAATAGTATGTGGGGGTCTAGCCTCATAAATAAACATAATTATAATGGAACATTTCCAAATATAAAGGATCAGGTATAACTATTTGCAAAATTCAAACATAATCAATGTTAGCAATGCATAATTATAATATATTTTATTCTTTAACTGGAAATGTTTATTATTATTGTGTAAATGCAAATTCAGAATCAAAAGACTCCTAAAAGGTACCATAAGAGATTATATGACTTAAATGTGAAATAATAATTTCTTGTTTAAAAGATTAGTGTTACTGAAGGATGGGAAGGATCACCTACATGATTTTGTTATCATAGCTTGATACACATTGTTGATCTAAGATCTAGGTTATATAAAAATATGGAATGTCTCATTTTGTGCCCAAGAACTTAAAATACCCCCTATATACCCTCTTTACCAAACTGTCATGGTCCATGACCGTGTTGTGCTATTTTGAAAGTAAATTGTAAATGCTGCAGAGATAACACATTTATGTGTGATTTTAAAACATAATTTGTTAAATCATCAAGTGAGAAAATAGGTAACACTTAATATTTACCCGAATTTGCTGGAAATTTATGATATGTATAAATATATTCAATATATATAGCGTTGGCCGTTAATGGTCCTGAGTCTGAGGTCGTAGGCTGAATTTGAAAGCAGTATAATATCCCTGTTACTAAGTTAATATTCTAGTGTGTTTCAAATTTTCATTACGTTATAGGTTCATAATATGGCCAGATTTGTTGTCATAAGAAATGGATTTCATATTGGTATTTTGAATACTGAACGGATCAAAAACATATTAAAATTGTCCATCACTGGTCCGACACCAGTACCATATTATACTTACTTCTAAGTGGAGGCGAACTGCAGCTGCACAGATCCAGATCTGCCATTATATGATGCATTTGCAGATCATGGTCAACGTAGTTTGTTAGGAGTAATCAGTATAACAAACAACATTGACCTTGATCAGCCATTGCATTATGTGATGTCAGATCAGGGTCATTGTTGTTTGCAGTTGGACTCCTCTTATAAGTGAGAATATACAGCATTACAATACAGTTGTTGTGTTAGATAAAAGAATGGGATCTGTGCCTATACCCACTTTATGACAAGAAATATGTTATAATGAGGGATGCTGTTGTGAGGGAGTACTCTAATGAGGTAGCACTATCCCATTGTGCCAACTTTGATTTCCTGTTTAAAACAAGTAAGCGAAGATCTTAATTGCCTTTTAAGTATCAAGCAATAGATAATAATTTGTGTTTGTGTGTGTGATTTAGATTTTTTATGTTGCTTGAACAATTTTTCAGTCATATCGCTACATTGTCTGCAGTTTGGCAGTTTATCGTGATGTCTTGCACTGGGGCATCTTGTCCCACCCAGTCACATTGTCCTGACATTAGGTTAACCAGTACTAACACTAACCTCTTAATGCTGAGCACTAAGCAAGGCAGCTGTAAGTACCATTTTTATAAGCCTTTGGTATGACTCGGCTGGGGTTCGAACTCATGTCCTCCCATATCCAGTGTGGACACTCCAACCACTTATGGCTACCAGAGTGGTCCAAAAAATATAAATAATAATAATCATAACGATGATGATGATGGTGGTGGTGGAAGGAGTTGTTGATGATGATGATTATTGTGATGTTGGTGTTGGTGATGGATCTTTTGGCTATGAATTAATTTTTCCATTTTTTTTTGTTTAATTCTAGGGCCTCTGGTAGTGTAGTGATGGCTAAGCCTAGAGGTTCAAATTCTGAAGATATTGTTGCTATAAAGATAATGGATCTCACCAACCAACCCAAAAAGGAGCTTCTTATCACAGAGATTGAGGTCATGAAGACGTATCGGCATGAGAATGTTGTTAACTTCTTGGATTGCTACTTCCTGGAAGACAAGCAGGAATTATGGGTTGTCATGGAGTATCTTGATGGTGGTGCCCTCACTGATGTTGTCACAGAAACAGTCATGAAAGAAGGTCAGATTGCCGCAGTGGCAAAGGAATGCTTGAAAGCTCTGGACTTCTTGCATCAGAGAGACATTATTCATAGAGATATAAAAAGTGACAATGTGTTACTGGGAATGAATGGCACAGTTAAACTGACTGATTTTGGATTTTGTGCTCAGTTAAGCAAT
This sequence comes from Sinohyriopsis cumingii, assembly GCA_028554795.2. NCBI lineage: Eukaryota > Metazoa > Mollusca > Bivalvia > Unionida > Unionidae > Sinohyriopsis > Sinohyriopsis cumingii. The sequence goes on from CM068828.1 coordinate 77,522,874, forward strand.
GAGCAGTCAAAGAGGCAGACCATGGTTGGAACTCCTTATTGGATGGCTCCAGAGGTTGTTTCAAGGTAAAAGCCCTAACCCCATTTTGAAAATGATGCATATAATAAGAAGAATATTGTTATGATTTTTGTCTGATTTAAAATTGTCAAATAACAAGTAAAATACTGATGTAATTGGGTTCTTGGATTGAGGTGCAGCAGTCCTTGTCAATCCATTCACACCAGCAGCCCAAACATGTCATTGGATTCCGTTTGATTGGTTAATTACCTGTTGTGTGTAGATGTACCTTTTAAAGGTTTTTATCTGTTCAGTTCCAGTGTTGATGGAGTTGTTGCACATTTTTAATGAAGATTACATCTTTACTACAGGCGATCCTTGTAATGAACATAATTTAGGAATCATTCAGATGTACGACTACATGTAACAGTTATTGCTCTTTTATCATTAATATTAGGTCTGTACTAAAGCAGATCCTTGTAACCAGCAAAGTTCAGGAACTATTCAGCTGTCCAAATTTGATAGCTCAGCACCTGGGACTAGTAATTATTTATGATTGGTTAAGTGCTGGATGGCAGGAGTTAACTCATGGCCTTGTGAATTACTTTCAAGAACAGAAAATCCAAATTAATTTACAGGATTGGCATGCAACCTTTTTTTTCCCTGTACTGTTCTCTTCCAGATCAGCACCTTCACTAAACTGTGTTGCAAGTAGCACACAGTCCAGAATTTACTTCTGGTATGTACCAATAAGGCACAAAAATGTGACTTTCTAACTTTTTCAAAGATGTATTCACTGACACAAAATGGCTCTGTTTGTCAAAGTTTCCAAAATAATGCATATTTGACCAAAGTACAGAAAAGTTTAGTGGTTATTCGATAGGTATGTCAGGGTTAGGATTTCACGATATAATCAATTACATATGCAGAGATGACATTAACATTAATTTTAAGAATTGAGATCCACTGTCACCCAATCCAGACCTCCTGGAAAGAGAGAAAAATGTTTTCCTTCCCATCTATATATATCATATAGACAATAAAAATAGCATTTAATTTCCTCAGTTGCCACCATTAGGTGTCTATATGTGTACCAGACATCATTCATTATAAACTGTCACTGCAATGCAGTTATCATCATTTTGCTTGTGTCTTTCACTTTCCACCCTTAGCCTGTAAAACATAGTATTGATAATTTAGATTTATGTCAAGCCCGTGTGTGTGTGTGTGTGTGTGTGTGATTTGGATTTTTAATGTAGCTTTAACAATTTTTCAGTCATATAGCTATGATGACTGCAGTGTGACAGTTTATAGTGATGTCTAGCACTGGGGCATCATGCCACAGACATGTAACATCATGTCCCACCCAGTCACATTATCCTAACACCAGTCCTTACACTAACCTCTTAATTCTGAGCGCCTAATGAGGCAGCTGTTAGTACCATTTTTATAAATCTTTGGTACGACTCAGCAGGGGTTCGAACCCGCACCTGAGGCAGGTGCTCTAACCACTAGGCCACCAGAGCAGTCCCATGTTAGTGAGACATATCAGGCAGTTCTTCTGTTTTCATCAACAGTTTCTCATGGTTTTGGTTAAAGTTTTATATTTACATAGATTTGTTACACTACTTGATAGAGTCTCATCCTAGCTGGCAATATGAGGCTCAGACGTTCTACAATGCACTCATTCTTTATCTTGCAGTCAAGGTCTTAAGTTATAGCCAATTTGCATTATGGTTTTGGTTCAGTTTTGTAAATTTTGTTAATATTTTTGAGATCCCTTTGATACATTTTTCATAATATTGTCAGTAACACTGGACAACAAATTTTTACAAAAGTCATGTTACTGAAATAAAATTAGTCAATTCTTATCAATTTTTATGTGCTGAACACGAATATGACAGTCAAATTGCAAAATTGGCTCTAGTTTTTTTGTAATCTGCAAGAAATTAATGTTTACATAACGAAATGCATTCCAATAGTAAAAGGTCAACTGTAATAGCCTACCTATAAAAAATCAAGTCATTGACTACATCTTAGATTTCTTCGCCTGTCTCTTGTACAGCTGTTCGGGAGCATCTCTGAGGAGTGTCCAGCAGTAGTCAGCCAGCATTGTAGTGGACCATTTTCCCTGGTATCTTTGTTCCATTGTTGCGATATCTTGATGAAAACGTTCGCCGTGTTCATCACTAACAATACCACAGTTGCTAGGAAAGAAATCCAAATGGGAATGAAGGAAGTGAATCTTTAGAGACATATTGCAGCCAAGTTTCTTATACTTCATCAACATGTCTTCTACTAGTTCCTTATAGTTTTCTGCCCTAACATTTCCGAGGAAGTTTGTAGAAACTAGGCGAAAAGCATTCCATGCTTGTTTCGCGTCACCTTCCAGCAAGTTGTTGAACCGGTCATCTTTGAAAAGCTCTCGAATCTGAGGACCCACAAAAACTCCCTCTTTAATCTTTGCTTCGCTGAGTCGAGGGAATTTTTCATGCAGGTATCGGAATGCTGGCAAAGTCCGGTCAATGGCTTTCACGAAGTTCTTCATCAAACCTAGTTTGATGTGAAGGGGTGGTAGCAAGATTTTCTGAGCCTCAACCAGAGCTGGGTGTTGGATATTCTTCTCTCCAATGGCTACATTCTGCCTGTGAGTCCATTCCTTCCTCATGTAGTGCATTTCCCTTGCTCGGCTATCCCACTCGCATAAGAAACACATGTATTTTGTATATCCTTGCTGCAGTCCCATTAAAAGGGCAACTACCTTCAAATCACCACAGAGGTGCCAGCTGTACTTGTTATACTCAATGGAATTCAGTAGCTGCCTTAAGTTATCGTATGTCTCTTTCATGTGGACAGCATACGCTACTGGAATAGATGGAAGAATGTTTCCATTGTGCAAAAGCACAGCCTTGAGACTCAGTTTCGAAGAGTCCACAAATAGTCTCCATTCTTGTGGGTCATGAGTGATTTTTAAAGCATTCATGAGGCCCTCAATATCGGAACAGAATATCAGATTACTTTCCTTTCTGAAGAAAGGCTCCAATTGCTGGTGGCACTTTCGATATGCAGTAATTGTGACATCTTCTTCTAGAAGATTCCATTGTTGGAGTCTTGATCCTAGCAATTCTGCCTTGTTCTTTGATAAGTCCAAATCACGAATCAGGTCATTTAGTTCTTCCTGTGTTATTCTGTGTGGGGTTGATGATGCACCACAGTGAAAATCTGGATCACTGCATGCTGATGGACCAGGAGAAGAACAGGTCGACTCACCTTTGTCTTCGTCAGATGAATCAAGAGAATATTCTGCTGGAGGTTCTGGAATAGGAAGTCCCTCACCATGTGGAACTGGTCTCAATGCAGACGGAATGTTTGGGTAGACTATTCTCGACTTCTTTCGCTTCGTTATTCCGCCGGAAAGAGGAGGAACCAAGCAGAAGTAACAGTCATTTAGGTGGTTGCTTGGCTCTCTCCACACCATTGGGACTGCAAACGGCATTGATGACCTTTTGCAATTCAACCACTGTGAAAGCTGTGTTGTACATGTAGCACAGCATATATGCGGAGCCCAAGGCTTGTCTTGGTCACCAACCTTGCATCCGAAGTAAAGATGATATGCCTTCTTCACTTGAGAATTGATACTTTTCTTCTGGTTGGCAAACGTCACTTCCCCACAAATATAGCAAAAATTGTCCGCGGTATTAACACACTTTCGAGGCATTACTGTTCTTTATTGTACGTAAATGGATAAAATAATAAGTTTTATGTAACAGTAGCTTGAACTGTCTCTCACAACGTCTAAAATATTTTAAATGCTGAACCTATCTGATTGGGCTTTATATAGTACACTGCTTACGTCAGCTTCAGCAGCCGCCTGGCATTAGTATAATAGGCCTACACATGTATAGTACACTGCTGACGTCAACTTACTTCAGCAGCCGCATGGCATTAGTATTGCATTGCATCAGAAAATGATGCAATCAACTGTGGATGATGTGAGCATGATGGTATTATGCAATGTTACATCATTATTCCGGATGTTGCTGCAGTCCTACTGGAGAAATTTACACAGTGAAACATAGAAAATGAGGTATATGAATATCTTCAAAACGAGAGCCAATACAAATTTTTCACGGTTATATTCGTGTTTGGCACACCAAAATACTACAGATTAGGGCCTTTTCAAGTCAGTAATGATTTCACTGTTGACCAGTGTAATCATTATGAATCAAAGTATAGTTCATTCCAAGACACACTTACTCAACCCATTTGTAATGTAGTTAATATCCTAGTCATAGAAAACTTGTCTTAAGAGTTTGGTTGAAATTTCTTTGTTAGCTTTCTTAAGCACATGAAGGATTTTCTTCATACACCTCTCCATCATTTTAGCATGCCGTGATAACTCATGAACCAACTTGTAATGCAGAGGCAAGTGTGGATCCCAATTTGTTATACAGAAGATGTCAAAAATAGTATGCAGTTTGCTCAGCATTAAAAAACTGTGATTAAAATTGGTAACTGAAAGTTCTGTGTATCATATATTTTTTTTTAAATGAGAAGGGTGGTTAATGTGCAGAAATTTTAGATATATCAAATTTACACATTTTAATAACAAAGCAGTATTTAGTAACATAAATACATGTACACAATATTCCACAAAATATCAACAAAAGAAAATGTTGGAATGCTTTCTGATTGTAACACTGTAAGAAATACATACTATTTAAAGAGTTCTGTCAAGTGATATACTCATTTAAAAAATTATTTAATTTGGTTTCAGAGTGAATCATAATAAAAGTGATATGCACTCATCAGTTTAAACAGGAAAAGTATCAGTGGTGCTTGCTTCATATCTAAACTACTTATTTTGACCTCTATTGAAAACTAAATGGTCTCTAAGATTGTCTGAACTGGTTATAATACATAAATAATGCTGACAACACAGTAATATCCATATGTAGGGTCAGCCTGATTTCACTCACAGTAAACAACAGCAGAGTTTTGCATTTGGCTAAGCAATGGATTATTCTCCATAAATTTTAGTGATGCAATACAAAATAGCTTGAAAGTTTTGATGAAATGCAAAATGTGTGCTTATTCATTCTTTTTTGTTGATTTTTAGCTCTACTGGTCATCGATCTGTGTGTCTGTGTGTGAGTGTGTGTGTGTGTGGCAGTTTATAGTGATGTTTAGCGCTGGGGCATCATGCTGCAGACATGTAGCATGATGTCCCACCCACATTATCCTGACACCAGGTCGACCAGTCATAGCACTGACCTCTTAATGCTGTTAGTACCATTTTTATAAGTCTTTGATATGACTTGACCGGGGATTGAACCCACAACCTCCCACATCCCAGGTGGAGGCTCTGAGCACTAGGCCACAGGAGCAGTCATCATAGATCTGAAGAATTTAATGGATGGTCTTTGTTCATGATCTATCTGTTAGCACAAGTTTGTTATCACTACAACTCCTAATTGCTTGGAAACCACACACACACACATAGACACACACTAGTTTGTCCTAAAAGAAAATGGTGCTGTTTGGACATCCACTATGGCTGCCATGGCCATCTTGAAAATATTATAACTATTCCTCCTGAATGAATGGTCATATCAACAATGGGTTTTCGTTAAAGGACTTTGTTTGACGTCTAGTTATTCCTACATGAAAATCATTCTCATCTGGTGTCCAGTATGGCTGTCTCTGCATCCATCATGAAAATCTTGTTATTGCTAGTCCTCTTGAATGGATGGTTGTATCAGGATGTCATTTTGACTAAAAGACTTCTTCAGATGTCTTGCTGGTCCTAAGTAAAAAAATGATACTGCTCTGACATCCACCATGGCAGCCATCTTATTATTCTTTTCATCACAACTCTACTTGAACAGAAAGTCTTATTGATGTGAGATTTTCACCAGAAGACTTCTTATGATGTCCACTTGGTCTTAACTGAAAATTATGCCAGTTTGACGTTCACTAAAGCCATCACAGCAGCCATCATGAAAACCTTATTATTGGTACTCATTCAGAATGGAAAGTCATATTTTGAAAATATTGTTATCTCTACACTCTGTAAATGGATGGCTATATCAACATGTGCTTTTCACCAATAGACTTCTTATTATAACTAGCTTGTACTTTAAAATAATAATGCCAATCATACATTCAGTATGTCTGCCAAGACTAACTTAAAAATCTTATTGTAATTACTTCCCTTGAATGGATGATTATGATGACATGAGGTTGTCACAAATCTTAAATGAATACATTCATTGTGATTGCCGTGATGACTGTCAAAAAATGTTTGTTGTCACCACTCCTTCTAAATGGATGATCATTATGTGATGGGGTTTTTACCAACAGACTTCTGTTTGCCCTAAATGTACGTGGTACCAAGCTGACATCCAGTATATGTACCACATCAGCTAATTTCAAAATCTTGTTATCTCTGAACAATAGCAGCAGAGGTTGTTTCAACACTCAACAGTTAAGAGGAAGAAACAGTCTTATTTTGAATTCCTGGTAATTCTTTTTGCCCAGTAGAGTGTCAGTCCATTTGAGGGACTCTTGTTTCTCTTCCAGTCAGAATGTAGTGCTCCAGGACTGTACAACTGCTATATACAGATTGATTGTATTAGTGAAAGTGATGTGTGGTTGTAGTCAGTCATTCCACAGTATGTGGCATTGATTAAAAAGTAAATGGTTACAATTATAATAACTGTCTTGAGATGTTTACTAACACAAACATATTGATGGATTTGGCTCTGGTAGCTAATGAGTGTAATTCTGGCTGTGTTGCTTTAGTTTTTTTTCTGTTTGCAAACAATCAAAATGTGTTCTGGCCTTTAGAGGGAAATAACTCCAACTTCACCTGACCCAATCAATTGTGCAACTGTATGTCAAGTTGTTGTATACTAAAAATCCCTTATCAATTTATTGATATTTAGCCAACTTTTCTGACAGATATCCTTAAGTATTAAAATCCATTAGATGAATATTTGTGTAGAACAATGAATAATATAATTCCAATGTACCAACAAAAGTTGCTTGCATACAACAGTTTGAGTCTGTTGATAGACCCCATCATCCACGAGTTATTTTGGGAGAGGTATACTTGGAATGAATTATTATACAGCTAAGACAATTCATTTAGTGACATGCATGCTTGACACTATGGCCTTGGGTCAAATTCATTGTCATAGAATATTTACATGAAGGATTGAGTTCAAGTTATTTCATTTGCTTTTATTTCCTGAGCCCTGAGATGGAATTCTCTCATACTTGGAACAAATCATTATGAAGTTAAGATAATTAATTTGGTGATCTGCTTGCTTGACCTTCTGATCTTGGGATCACAGCAGTGCTTTGATAATGGTCTTGACATACAGGTTCTGGCCTTATTGTTTGTTTCATCAATAATTGTGCATTTTTTTTTCCTTTTATGTGTTCCTGTGGGTCAGTGGTTCTTGTGGGAGTTTTCCTGGGTTGTGTCTTTTATAGTTATACTGGCCGCAATATATGGCCTTTCTTGCACTGAGAAATGGCGTTAAACCCAAAACAAGAACAAAAACAACTTTCCTGGGCTTTTTCTCTGACCATTTAATTGTACATAGTGTCATATATACTTGCAGGTTTGAATGTTTGTCCTGCAGACACTGCTTTGATTTAGACTTTAGTCTTTTTTGCAACACTGGTCAGAGACCACAAGAGCTTGTGGGATGGTCTTTTGTCCATAGTCCATCCATCTGTTAGTACAAGTTTGTTATTGCTTCTCCACTGAAATTACTTGGAGACACCAAACTTTTAATTTCTTGGCTCAAGTGGGTACTTTGCTCCATATACTCCGGCATTTTACGAAACCAGATATGCCGCATGAAAATTTCAGTGCATAAGATGTGAGTGATCTCATTGAGCCTCATGTTTGATTGTTTAAAATTTGAGATGTCATAGAAACACATAGGCAGCATGCAGAATCAACCTTCTCAAGCTTCTTTCTTTAGGATCTAGTCACCAAAGAGAACTTCTTCTGTTGTGTCCAGTGGCTGCATTATGTTAGGGAAGATGTTTTATCCTATATATAGAGAGAGACTAGAGTCATGTTTCCATTGCATCCTAACTGTGTTGAAGGTTGTATGCTCACATCTCTTCTCATATTACTTATTCTTTTAGTGATACTTTTCGAGGCAGCATATTTGACGGAGAGAAAAAAATATTTGTAGTAAATTACATTTCACAGAATAATTACACGATCAGATTACTGTGCAGACTTCCCACTCATTCTTGTAAATGTGAACTTCCTCGTTCATGTTTAACTCGAGCTTAAACTGAATAACATCTCCTATGCAGATTGGCACATATTGGTGGCAAGGAAAGATAATGATAAAGGTATCTTGGAAGAATTTCTTAGATGCTACTTTCATTGTTTAATTGATATATCAATGGAAAGATATTTTTCATCTTTTTGGCAGAGCTGTATTTGGGAGGTAGTTGAGTTTATTTTCCAACATTAATATTATTGTGATCAGGTAAGTATTTGTGGAGATAATTTACAATACAGTTTCTTTTTCTTTGCTGGATGTTATTAACCAGATGAAACAGGAGCCAGGGAGAGACATCTCACATCTGTCCATGTGAGTTCGTGTCTTGGCTCAACCAACATGAGTATATGAGAAAGCTTCCAGTTGCTTCCAGTGGGTTGGTTGTTCTTCCTGAGTTTCTCCTCCACCAAATATTGTGGCTGCCATACATAGTCTTTCATATGCTGAAAATGGTATTAAACCCCTCCAGTCATTCACAGTAGTAGGAAACTCAGTCCTAAATGCCTTGATTTGGTTATTTTTACCCCAGTTAGTTGAGACATTAAAATCCATTCTTGCATATGACCTGTTAATTTATTGAGTTTTCTAAAATGTTCAGAGTTATATGAACAACTGCTTTATTGGTGTAATGCAAAAAGTTCACAAATTTAAGGATCTGCAGCATGTTACACCTTCTAAATTCTTGCTCCAACAGTTGCCATTGGTAAAAACTTTCAGTTCACTTGAGGTATGCGACTGACACCTGTTAAGTTCTCATTATTGTTTGTTGGTATTTAAACAGTATTAGGTACATGTACCACTATGTCAGCTAGGGGAATGTGAAAATCCCAGTATTTGTTTTGCATACTGTTATGTGTATTTTATTTAATTTATATTTGATTTAATTTAATTGTTTGTTTGTTAGTTTTAAATTTTTTTATATTCAGTTACATGCTATTGTAATGTAACTTTATTTACCTGATTTGACATTGTCAAGAAATTCAGTTCAGTTCTGTTTGACTTCTCTTTTGTAAGCAACTAATAATAGAAACTTTGTATCTATGCTGACCTAGTTCCTGACCTTGATTCAGAAATCCGTGAGAGTTGTAGTAAAGAACTTTTAAAAAAAATATAAATTCTTTCTCAGAGTAAGACTCATAAGGTGGAATTGACGCCTTACTTGGGGTACATGACAAATAACATGAAGCAGTTGTTACAAACTCTGGTTTTTCCAGAGGATTGACCCACATCTGGGAATCTGTTTTGCATCATAGCTAGATTTATTATTGATGTTTTGAAAAGGAATAGTCATTATTTGCCTTAACACTGGAGATGTCCAGGTGTTTTATGTTTTGACCAGTTTTTGGGCTAACTTTTTTGTTTGATTCAAATTATTTGGATTCCAAGAGATTATTTTTTCCTAGAAATATTTGCGCTCTAAATTAATTCTTGGACAAGGACAGTTTATCAAAATTACACTGAATTCAAACACTGAAATATTATTTTCTGTGATTCAACAGAGAACTCTTGAAACATCAGTATGATGCTGACGCTGACCACAGCATATGTCATTGCCTTCCATTTTGGATTTCATCAGGATTTGAACTCAGTTTCATTAGGACCTTTTTTTACTAGGACTTCTATTTTTTAACCCTTTACCTCATGTAAGCATCTTTGGACGCCTCTACTCCATTCGCATGGAAGCGGCTTTTGATGCCTCTACAAGATTCACATGGAAGGGCCTTTTGACGCCTGCTGTAAACATCAGCCATTTTGAGCTGGTTTTTGTAGAGCCACCTTTGGGGAGAACCCCCTGTTAGATACTACATTCATTTCTGCGAATGACAATTACGTCAGATCACGTGGTTGCTAGTCATGCACTGGTCGATATCTGCTTTTTAAAGTAACTGGGTCATAATCTCCACTGTCCAAAATGGCGGCCGCGGATTTCATTCAGTACGTACAAAGTTTTCACGATTAGAATCACAACCACGAAAGATTCAATAAATTAGTTACAAAGTCTCGTTTGCTTGAGTTACCTTTTCAGAATATTCTCAGTTTGATGTACCATATATACTTACTTATAGGTCAAGTCCAGGTGCAAACAATATAGATTTTGATTTTCTGTTGCATACTTTGCTGGCAGATCAGGGTTTATGTTGTTGGTTCTAATGACTACTTGTAACAAATTGTATAGACATAGATCTACTGTCACATTATGTAATGGCAGAATTTGGTCTGTGCAATTTGCAGTTGGACTCATGTGAGTATATACAGTACATTAGAACATATATTCCCTTTATTTTGTTAACCTTTGCTGCTGTGTGTAGTCTTTGTTACTTCTATCATTAATACTTTCTAACTGTAACACATTCCTGAATTTTTACACAACGACTGAAAGTGATTATCATTAATCCAAACCAGGAGATAAATCAGTCGTTTTGATCAGGTATGAACAATTTTTTTTAAGGAAAACTAAAAATAGATAAAAATATACTTCATGGAGAATCCATTACAAATCAGTGCCACTTTTTGCAGCTGATGTCTTAAGATTTGTACCCTTTCCTTTTGTGAAAACCTCATAGAAACTTTTTTTCTACAGTAAATAAAGTACAGCCCTTGGATGTATTTATGTGTGTTTTAACATTTTCTTTGTCAGGAAGCAGTATGGTAAGAAGGTAGACATTTGGAGTCTTGGAATCATGATCATTGAGATGCTTGAAGGAGAACCTCCATACCTGAATGAGACACCCCTAAAAGCAATATACAAGATTGCCACGAAAGGAAAACCAGAGATTAAAAATTTCAACAAGCTATCACCAGAGCTGCAAGATCTTTTGAATAAATGCTTGGAGGTGGATGTAAATACCAGAGCAGCAGCAGCAGATCTTCTGCAGCATCCATTCTTGCTTAAGGCAATGCCACTGACAACTTTGAAACCTTTAATAGTCGCAGCCAAGCAGTCAACAGGACACTGATTGTAAGCTGTTCAGTCTTTATGTGTAACTAGAAATTAAGACAGAGATAAGTCACTGATCAGTTGGCAGATTGTTTATATTTGCAGGATTTACTAATACCAGTTTTTCTTGAGCTTATTTTAATTAAATATATGTACATGTATATGCTGATTTGGTACAGATAAAAATGATGTCAGAAGTACACTGTCTGTTGAATATTGAAATTTAGGTCGTAACTATGTGAACCAGAGTGGCATGCGGTTGTATATGTGTATCATGATATAGTAAAGTTATATAAAATGATTTTGAAAGTAATTTTTTGTGCGGATCTTGACTCAAGATCTCTTTGACTTACAAAAGGTAGTCATTGCACTAAAAAAAACAAGTCACATGCTGATGTACAGACTTGAAACATTCAATGTACCTATAGATAAGCAGTAAGCAGGGCCCAGTATAATTGTATTCTCTTATATTATAACTCATTGTTAAAACATGCTAAATATACTGTACTGTGTAAGGAGTTATTTTACCCAACAGTTCAATTTGATATTCTCAAAGAATTTAGAAAAAAATATCACAGCAGATACTTCATTGTCGTTTGTTATGTTTATATGGTTTTCAGAATATTTATGATACCTGATCATTGAAAGAAAAAAATTAACAGTTGTTAAATTTCTGAATTTATCCTTGCATCTCATAGAATACCGAATAATAAAACGTTGTATTCCACTCCATGTTAAGTATATTTTCTTGCATTCTTAACTGAAGCTAACACATACACTAAAATGTTGTATTCATTGCACTGTTTTGTAAGCACATTACTTTAAAAAAGTAATGGAATAAACTATAAATGAATTTTTTAGTAAATACTTTCAGTGTTTTTCTTTTTCTTTTTATATACAACTGTAAATTCATTGTAGTAACTTGGTCAGTAAAGTGTTAGTGCCTTCAGGAAACTTTTATTTAAATGGCAGCTGTAAAATCAAGATAGTTAGTAACTTTGTGAAAGGCTTTTAAGGAGTAAAAGGTACACACTGACATTCTAGTGTTTACTAGAGGAAAAATACATCCAAGAAGAACAGTCTTAAAACACATTCAGTTTGATTTTCTGACAAACATTCTGTTCCTAACCTCTTAACCCTAAGTTTTCAGACTTCAATGGATCATTTTCATTTTTTACCTTGAAAAATTTAGTGATAAAGAAAATAATTACAGACAGATCTGTCTGAAAACTCAAAGGTAGAGAGTGGGACAATCAACTGCAATTTTTGTTTCTCAAAGTCGGCCAGTTAACTATTAAGTTTACAATTTTTATCTAATGAAATGAGAATGTTCTTAGTCATTGTGTCTAGTCTTTTGACATCTTGTGTATAAATGTTATTTCCAAATGAGACGCATATATATCAAAACAGAATTCTGTTATGTCAGTGAAGTCTGAGTTGTAAAAATTGGTGGACATGATGATCTCACGGCATGTAGGACAATTTCATTGTAATTAGTTTTTTAGAACAGAGACTGTTAAAGATAACTGAAGCCTTCGTTACATAGATCATACCATCTTTATACAGATTTCCCCATCCATTTATAGCCCTTTGTTTCACCCACTACCATTTATAGTCCGGAGTATCACCTGCTACTATTTATAGTCCAGAGTATCACCTGCTACTATTTATAGTCCTGTGTATCACCCACTTTTGTTTATAGTTCTGAGTATCACCCTTTGTTTTGCACCAATAGTTTCATGGAAGCTGAATAATTAGCCAATCAGTACTTCTGCTATAACAAGCAATTGATAAAGAGGAATGTAGTGTCAACATGGGGTGTGAATATTATTGTTGTGTATTATTATTATTAAAATTCAGACTTCATGCCAACACCAGAATCTGTGGGTTGTTTAGCAGAATGAACATGGATCATGCATAAGCATCTGTCTTTATACACTTTCCCCTTCTTTCTCTCAGTGTCTCTCTCTTGGACATGAATGGTAATGAAGAATAGGTCTAATACCATTTTATTAAGTAGAGTGATATATTCAGTTGAAATATTAAAATGAAATTAAAAATTTCCAAATGTCATGCATAAATTGAAATAATTATTCCATGAATTTTTTTAATTTATGGAACTTAGAATTCTTTTTTATTGATTTACAATAGATCTGCTGATATTCTTTTTGTATAGTTTAGATTTAGAATCAACAATGTAACTGACGAGAGACCAACCATCTTAATGTGTCATGACACGTTTGAGGATGTATTTCAAGATTTAATTAAATGGTATTAGGAATAAAAGTTTATCACGTCCATTTTATCAATCTCTCAGTTTGTTTAGTGACTGTTGTCTTTTTTTCATATAAGAAACAATTTCAAAATGACTTCTTACTGTAACTAATTGAAACTTATCTGTAATCATGCCTTTTGATCAATGTTCACAAGCTACTTTGCATATTCATGGTTTGGAGAGGTTTTATCCCCACAAAGCCTATGGGATGCAATCTGCCCTCCATTACTTTCTAACAAAAATGCACTTTCTGTATTTGGGGCCTCAGGTGGTCAAGTGGATTAAAGTGCTTGCCTTTAATGATTACAGCCATCTCATCTCCATCCATGTGGGTTCAAATCTCAGGTGCAGCCAGTGTGAGAAAGTGTGCCAGTTGCTTTCCATGGATCGGTGATTCTTACAGGGTTTTCCCCGATTCTTCCTCCACCAGTTATACTGGCTGCCATGCGTAGCCTTTCATGTGATGAAAAATGACATTAAACCCACAAAAACCAACATTTCTGAATTTAGCTCTTTTGGTATTTTGATGTTGACAAATGTGAGTTGTTTTCATCATGGATATTGATAGGAAAGTAAAGTTTTCTTATGTTAAAAAATAATTAATATTACTTGGTAGGATTATTGCATGTTTACCTAAGCTTTCACTTGTATTTGAGGCATAAAAAGTATATTGACTGACTCATTGCTGTTATAATTTACTAATTCCATAAATAAAATTAATGTTGTCAAGATCAGGGTGAGAATCTAACTTAAACTTCCCACCACAAACTTAAACTTCCCACCAAAAGGTAATTCCCACCACAATATTTCCTCCTAAACAAAATGCAGAAATCTGCAGATTCATTTACCAAGAACTTTCAAGTGAATACTTGCAAACGTTTTCTCAATTTTCTTTCAGCATTCATCAACAGATTGGATATAAAGATCTTAATATATATGCAAAATGAATACATGTGGCATAACTTTTTTTGCCTCACCAATATACTTAGCAGCATCGAACTTGCTCCAGACAGTGGGGGTCATCTCAAAGTTGCTTCCTGATATAAAGGGTTATTGCAGACAGAAATAGATTTGGAAATTGTTGTTTTCCTGAAATTTTGTCTAATGGTTTTAAATGTCACAAAAACCTTTGAATCCCTCCCCTGCAACTACTGGTATACTGAGTGATCAGAGATCATGTACACACATGATGGCTAGTTTATTATTACTCCCTGGCTATTGTAGATACCTCTGGTGACTTAAGTTTGGTAAGTGACTGTTGAGTGAGTACTTTTTTTGCCAGAGACTGCATGCTTGCCTTTAAGAGGTTTGTGTATATGTTTTAAGTGGTTGGTTTTTACAGTGGTGCTACTACCACCATAGGAAATCTCAGTACAGTACATGTCACATACATTTAGCTTTCTGTTAAGCGCTTGCATCAACAATTTTAAAACAGTTCTGAACTGGAGATCATTTTTATATGTGCAGTCAGTCAATCAGACTGGGATAAGAAGTTATGGCAGTGTGTCGTGTATTTTTTACCATTTACACTGTATATAGAAGGCAGCTTTTGTACATGTTTACAGGACTAAGTGAAAATAATCTTGTTTACATGTGTAAATGTATCATTTCTATTCTCATGATTTTAATTGACAATCATTGGGGGGGGGGGGTAACAGCTGTTTTAACTCATTGGTAGCTACATCATGCCAAGGAGTACATTATTGTTTGTAAGGTTAATATTGTCCTTAAATTGTTATTGGAAGGAAAATGCAGGTACAGCAAAATATAGCAATAGTTATTGTTTTAACAATCAATTTCTTGTCTGCCATGTCACTTACACTGTAGGTCACATAGTATCAATTACAAGAGTATAGCTCAACACGTAATCACATTTTATGATCTGTGTAGCATTTAAGAAATTCAAATGTAATGGCCACAGGGATACAAAAACTGAGGTTTGTAACTAAGTTTTCATAAACTATGAGTCTGGGATGCCAGTTTCACGAAATTTCTCAAATATTTGCCATGAATTGAAATTTGACAGTAACTTGTTTTTTGTTTGTCTGACAACATTGGTATTTTACACAGAGATAATTATAGTAGAAAGGATGAAAAATATTTTTGTAGTTGAACAATTGTACACCAAGAGGTTTTTTCTGTGTTGTAAAAAAGAAAAGAGCCGAACTCTTCAAATCTGAGGAAATGCTTATATTTCCTTCATGTACTGTCATCACTTTTTCTGAATGGTCAGTGGGAAAAAAATCCTTTTTATCAACCAAACAGTAAGAAAGATATAGAGAATCTCAGTGTAAAGAAAATTTGTGATTATGAAATAGGGTGCGGCAAGCAACAGAGCTGCAACATTACGAGCTCTTCCAGCCATTCATGCTTTTATATATAAATCTTTTGAAAAACCATATACATTTGTGGTTTGTCAATATTTCCCTATATTTTGTCAATTTTTTAAAAAAAAAATCTCCATATTTTAGGGGAAGCACTATTTATCTTAAAAGTCTTAGATGGAAAAAAGGATGTTGAATGATTGAATACAATGCATATATTAAATACGCATGCACTTGTAACTTCCTGATGGACTTGTCCTGGCAAGCCTTCAGCCTAACATAGAAGACGGTCATGACATACTCCCTTTACAACAGTACTTGTGGCTTTTAGATTTTCCACCATAGGGGGATTTATGTGCCTTGTTAGTGGTTTGTTTAGCATGTTCCCAAAAGTGGAGAGGGTGGTTACAATGAAAGAACATTTCTTTGGAATTTATAGTATCTATTTCTTGTTCCCAAAGACCTGCCATGATTTAAAATATAGATTTACCTGTAAGAGGTCTTGTTTATTGTAATTCTTCAAAGGGTAAAGTAACTTCCTCAGTTGATGATGCTGATACAACGAGAACAACAGATGAGAATTCATCTATTTTCATTAGAATAACGTTTTATGTTTTTACTAGAATGTGACATTTGTATTGTTGCTTTAATAGAATAATATCATCTTTCAAGACAGGTGGTCTCCCAATAAGGTAATAACACTGTATAATCAGTTGCTATGTACCTTAGGAACATGGCCTCTTGACAGGTAGTCTCTCATTGCAATGGTCTTGCATGACAGGTTTTACTGTACATGGATTTAAGAGGTCGGGGACTATTGTCTCCACTTAAGGCTCACAGTTCATTGGGTTTTTAAATTTGTGCTTTTTCAAGAGCTACAAAATGCACTAAAATTTATAACCATGAAGAAAATTGAATACATGGTAGATACAACTGGCTGTGTAAAGTTATCTCCCTTGCCACCAATTGTCTGTTGTAGAAGATAATACTGTGACCCATACATTTGGTATTACCAAGTTGGTATTTATGATCAGGCCATTGATAGACTGGGATACAAGTACTCATACATTAAATGTGAATTTAAATGTGACCTAAACCAGACATTGTTTTAACTGTTTAGTCACATACACAAACAGTATAGAGAAAGCTAACCTGAAGCTTTTATCCTCACACTAAGGACTTCATCTGCAGACTGATTTAATCTTCAGTGACCGTTAACATCACTTGATTGAATGGTGAGCCATGTTAACAGATCTGGCACAGATTAGCTTTCTTTATACTGTTTGTGTATGTGATTGAACAGTTAAAACATTCTCAAACAGTCCATATTTATTTCATACAAATATTTCTACTTGGCTGGTGGTAAAGGTATATTGAGAGACCAAAATTGTCAACAATGTTAATGAACATCATTATTAGCTCACCTTCCAGTAAGATCAAGATAGCTTATGGTTTGGGTGCCACCGTTCCCCCCCCCCCACTTTTTATAAATTGATGGAAAATCTCCCCTCCCACTACTTGGATAGATATCATATTGTTACCTCTATACATACTGTATTGTAACATTTTTTCAAATGCAGCTATTGAAATCAGGGCTTCTCATCACATATTCCATGAAAAGTCAAGAATCTTTCATTGTTTCATGTAGAAAGATTATAAAGAAAACATTGTTAACTTTGAAATGAACATATATGTTTTCGTCACATGTATGACGAGTTCTTTTTAGATAAAGAGAAATGTATTTCACTTGAGTAATCCTTGAAGATAAATAATTCATATTCAACTTGATACAATATTGAAACCTATATTAAATGTATTTGAAATTGTTTATTCTTAATTATATAAATGAAGAGAGCAGGCAGAGAGTGATTCCGATTTCAATTAAACTGGATAAAAAGTCTGAAATTATTTTCTAAAACATTTTACAGACTTTATGATACAGAACAATACAGTGTGTTATGTATTTATATATTTGTGGGATTATTTTTATGGCTGTTCAGTTTATTATCTTGTATTCAAATTTTAAGCACTAAAATATACATCTATAGAACCACATACTGGTACAGTGTAAATACTACTGTATTTTGTACTTAGCATACATGTATCTTATACTAGTATAATGTATCTACTACTGTATTTTGTACTTAGCATACACATATCTTATACTAGTATAATGTACATACTACTGTTTTTTGTACTTAGCATACATGTCTCTTATACTAGTATTATGTATATATACTATTGTATTTTGTACTTAGCACACATGTATCTTATACTAGTATAATGTGCATGCTGCTGTATTTTGTACTTAGCATACACATATCTTATACTAGTATAATGCACATACTACTGTTTTTGTACTTAGCATACACATATCTTATACTAGTATAATGTACATACTACTGTTTTTTGTACTTAGCATACATGTCTCTTATACTAGTATTATGTATATATACTGTTGTATTTTGTACTTAGCACACATGTATCTTATACTAGTATAATGTACATACTACTGTATTTTGTACTAGCATACATGTATCTTATACTAGTATAATGTATCTACTACTGTATTTTGTACTAGCATACATGTATCTTATACTAGTATAATGTATCTACTACTGTATTATGTACTAACATACATGTATCTTATACTAGTATAATGTACATGCTACTGTATTTTGTACTTAGCATACATGTATCTTATGTTACAAAGTATTGCAAATAAATGTGAAATGGTCATTATCGAACAATTTCACACTGATAAGGAAGCATTCTGTGACCCATAAAAAAAAATCATTAAAATTGAGTTGAATAAAAAGGTCTTGAAAAAACTTTTGACTATATTTTGAAGTAGGAAATTTTATACATATAACAGAAAATCAAAATATGCCTCATTTCCATATTGGTAAATACAATTTTGAACTTTTACATATCTGTTATAATATTGTAATTACTGATAATGAGTAGGAAATAAAAACAAGTAATAATTGCTTTCCTTTGTCTATTTTTTTGTAGAACCGTAAATATCAATAATATAGTTTCATGACAGTTAGGGTAGGCTATTACAATGCCATATCATGTATTACTACATTGATTTTTTTTACATAGTATTTGTAAAATGGATGATCTGTTGTTTGACAGTTTTGTATATTTTTTCTAGGGATTAAGTAAAATTGTATGAAATGCATGTGAGTGTGTACAAGTTTATTGTTTTATAGAAGAACCAGACTGGAACATTTCAAAATACTTATCAGTTTGCTCTTTGGTGTTTTACAGCATAGCAACACAAGTAGGCAGTCGGAGTAAATGCTTTGCCCATGGAGATATCACATTAACTGACCTGGGCTGATCATCAGATGGTGGATTCAAGCCCACACTCTACTGATCTTGACTCTGACATCACTAATCAATAACAATAAGTAAACATTGTGCTTAAAAAGTACCTATTATACAGAAATTATGAGCTGTATAAATCATAAACTTTGTCAGCATCAGTACCAACTAGATGGCTCTCAAGTGTATGTAAATGCTTAACTCATGCTTAGCTTCTAAAACATTAATGACAAATGATTTATTGAGACTTGACCCACCCTGTATTCTCAAAACTTTTCTGAACAAGAGATTCAAAATTTACTGGATAAAGACCAATGATTTATTGAGACTTGACCTACCCCGTATTCTCAAAACTTTTCTGAACAAGAGATCCAAAATTTACTGGATAAAGACCAATGATTTATTGAGACTTAACCCACCCTGTATTCTCAAAACTTTTCTGAACAAGAGATTCAAAATTTACTGGATAAAGACCAATGATTTATTGAGACTTAACCCACCCTGTATTCTCAAAACTTTTCTGAACAAGAGATTCAAAATTTACTGGATAAAGACCAATGATTTATTGAGACTTGACTTACCCCGTATTCTCAAAACTTTTCTGAACAAGAGATCCAAAATTTACTGGATAAAGACCAATGATTTATTGAGACTTGACCCACCCTGTATTCTCAAAACTTTTCTGAACAAGAGATTCAAAATTTACTGGATAAAGACCAATGATTTATTGAGACTTGACTTACCCCGTATTCTCAAAACTTTTCTGAACAAGAGATCCAAAATTTACTGGATAAAGACCAATGATTTATTGAGACTTGACCCACCCTGTATTCTCAAAACTTTTCTGAACAAGAGATCCAAAATTTACTGGATAAAGACCAATGATTTATTGAGACTTGACCCACCCTGTATTCTCAAAACTTTTCTGAACAAGAGATTCAAAATTTACTGGATAAAGACCAATGATTTATTGAGACTTGGGCCTACCCCGTATTCTCAAAACTTTTGGAGCAAAAAATTAAAAACTGATTGGTCACAGCAAAAGTCCCAGATCAGGCCATGCTTCCATTTAACTTTTCATTTTGAGCAAGTACTCAAAACTTTGAGTATATATTCATCTGAAAACTTTTATCAAGTACAGTTTAATGTCATGTCAGTGTAAAGCTCCAGCATCACATACCTGTTTCAAAACATAGGTTCACTGCACAAAATTTAACATAGTTTACAAATAATTTCCATTCAAAATATACACTAAAATTATACTGAGTTAGACATTTTTCGATGTAACAAGCATTCTCATTGCTTGAACATCACAAGCTGCAGCAGTAAATCCATGATATACTGTCAGAAATTTGGATTCCATTGTTATCCATGATATACTGTCAGAAATTTGGATTCCATTGTTATCCATGATATACTGTCAGAAATTTGGATTCTATTGTTGTATCTCTCCTTGTGACTTTGTGCAATGAAGAAGCGCATTTATCAAACTTTTTGAACAGTTGTTTTCAATTTTGTGTTATAATTAAGATAACATTCTTCTGTTGTAATGATGATAGCATTCTTTTATTGTAATGAAGATAACATTCTTGTGTTATAAGGAGGATAACAATTCTGCTTGATGATTTAGGGCATTAATAACTTTTTAACTTTCAATGTATTAAAAAGTTTTGACAATTTTACCATTTGCAATGAAAATGCTATGAAAAACGCAGTGTCCTTTGTTTAACAGCTTATAGCTAAATCCCTTAGAAAGAGAGCTAGAAATGTCAACACTATGGTTTTGTGCCATACAGTTTATTGTCTCAATATGTAGTTTAAATTTTAACGAATACTTATTCACTTTTATTTTAGTATTTTAAAAAAAACAATATACCGATACAGAATACATATAACATTGTTTATACAGAATCTTCCTTTTTTGTGACCTTAAGTTTTACAGTGGTCCCACACTATGATGCTGGCCAAAAAACTAAAAGTGTACCGTGTTATATTTGTGATATCAGTATACTGATTCAGTCCATGATATATTTGAGGTTTGCCTTATACTGGGCCCATGTTATAGGTGAGGTTTGCCTTATACTGGGCCCATGTTATAGGTGAGGCTGCCTTACAGTTGGTATTTACAATCAAGGCCATATTAATATTATGATTGGTTTTATGCAATACCTCATTATGATGGTGTATATTTCATGTAAAATCAATATTATGATGGGTTATAAGAATCAAATATAAAATTAATTAAAATAATTGAATAGAAATGTCAAAAATAATATTCACCCAATGAGACTCCTGATGAAGTTATACCAAGAAATGTTATATACTGGCTTGTCTTAAAATGACACTGTTGTTATGATACTTTGTTTATGGGGATAAATATCTTTGTTGAGGAATATATTAAATTGACAACATTAAATGAAATTAAAAATAGTCTGAAAATTCAATTGAAGTATTAATGCTGATATAGGTACCATGTATACTTGCTTGTAAGTCAAGTCCAGCTTCATCCAACATAGACCCTGATCTGCCATCACATAATGCACTAGCAGATCAGGGTCTGTGCTGCTTCTTCAACTGATTACTTCTAACAAACTGCATAAATCAAGATATGCTCCTGCATTCTACAATGGCCAGTCTGGAACTTTGCAGTTGGACATGACTTATACGTGAGTAAATATGGTAATGAAAATGGTAGCCATGGAATGAACCTGTCTAGACCATCTCTCAGCTGCTAAATGGTAAACTTGAGATCGTATATGTTTGTACACATTTTTATAGGTGCTACAGATGAGTGCAAGTTTCTTTAAAAAGTTGTTAGAGGGTTTAATATTTTGAAAATCATTTGAAATGACTTTTGTACATTCCTTTTTGTATAGAGACACTGTAAATACTTGATTCCTTGTAAAGGCATCATATACTACAATTTCATTTATTTTTTTGGTGGGTATCAATTTTTGTGTTTTTACATAAAATGACATTCTTGTGGTTGCCAAAATTTGTGGAATGAGGAAGATCATTGTTCATTGGATCTTGATATTTATCCTAAGAAGTGACTAAATTTACAAAAACTGGTTTCCCCAAAAATTAGTATTTGATTACTTTTCTGTTGCTTCCATCACTTTTACATCGAAACTTGGAATAACAACTAGAAACAAGAACATAATTGATTAAAATAGAGGTAAACCAAACGTGTGATCCATACTTTACACTTTCAGATATGAAAGAGATGTGATGTATAAATCACGATTCTTAAAGGTGATTGTATGCATTTTGTCTCACATGGTGAGATATGGTCGTGCTTTTATCACACTGGTAGTGATGACAGCATTGTCCTCGTTAAAAAGGTAAAAGTTTTGTGTTCATGTTTATGAAAGTAGTATATATATAAATCAGCTGCCACCTTCAGCTGGAATTTTTGGTTAATATTCTTATTGAACTAAAGTTTATAAGTCGACATTACTGTCTTGCTCATATTGCTTTTAAGCATCCTTGTCAACAGTGTAAAGTTTTGTGTGAAAAATTATGAAAATGAGATACAGGGTTTATACTGACAATGGATAAAACCAGGTCATGGGCTGGATCTGGCCCACAGGTGTATTTTGCCCACCTCTGGCTTATACTGAGAACAGATAAATCCAGGTCATAGGCCGAATCTGTACCACAGGTGTATTTTGCCCACCTCTGGCTTATACTGAGAACAGATAAATCCAGGTCATAGGCCAGATCTGGACCATGGATGTATTTTGCCCACCTCTGGCTTATACTGAGAACAGATAAATCCAGGCCATAGGCCAGATCTGGACCATGGGTGTATTTTGCCCACCTCAAGCTTATACTGAGAACAGGTAAATCCAGGTCATAGGCCAGATCTGGACCATGGGTGTATTTTGCCCACCTCAGGTTTATACTGACAAAATGGATCAAGGTGATACATTTTTGTAGATTTTTTTTGTCACACCTTCATAAACATATGGAAGTGTAGTGACCATAATCTTTCCACCAATACTTTCTAAATTCATTATGCTATCTATGCACATTCCTATTTAGATAAAATATTTCTGTAAATGTTTTATATTATTTTTGTATGTACATGTATGTACCGTATACTTTTGTACTTATTGATCCAGAAGGCTGTGCTTTATAGTAATTTCTCACTATGTATAAACATTTATTCCAGGTTTAGATATCACATAGCACTTGTTGGAACCAATTAAAGAAATTTTTCTTTGTTAATAATAAAACTAGATTTGGTTCTTATTCTTTATCCTCAGTACCATTCAAAAGATATTTGAAGCACCTGAAGCCATGAATTTTAAGGGACACTTTATATTAAAGCAGGTTTGATTGATTGATAGATGGATAGATTGCTTGATTGGTTGGTTGATTGTTCGCATGTCATTTAATGGCATATTAAGCACCTGAAAGGTCAGTAAGTGCTGAGGAGTAAAATTGACATGGGGGTTTTCACTAAAACACTTCATAGGGTGTCTGGTTGGTACTAAATGAAAATGAATCGGACTTCAAACATGGCCGCCATCTTGAAACATTGTTATAGCTACTCCTCCTGGATTGAATTTTCACCAAAAGACCTCTTTTGGTTTCAGTTTGGTCCTATATGAAAATGGTGCTTATGACACATCCTATATGTCCGCTACAGCTGGCCATCATTCAACATTAGTACTTCTTCACCTCCTGAATGGATGGTGATATCGACATTGGTAATCTTAGATTAGCAAAGATGGTTTCAACACTCTGCAGTTAAAAACAAGAATGGGTCTTATCTTGGATTCTTGGGAATTCTTGTTGGCCTGAGCATCAATCTATTGAATGGGCTCTTGTTTAACTCCGCTGGTCACATACCAGAAGAGTTTATTGGATTGTCTGTTGTCCGTCATCATTCTGTCCGTTAGTACACATTTGTTATTGCTATTCTTTCTACATTACACGGAGGATTACCTTCAAGCTTGCACAAATATTCATTCCAGAGTCTAGTCGGTCCTAATGAAAATTGTGCAACTCATAAATCCAATAAGGTCACCAGATTTTGAAAATCATGTTATCGTATCAACTTCCGGATCGACATCCATATTGACATTAGGTTTTCACCAATGACTTCTTATAATGTCTAGCTGATACGAAACGAAAATGACACCGATCTGACCTTAAATATGACCGCCATGTCAGCCATCTTGAAAAACATGTTATTGATATAGTCCTTTTAGATGAATCCTAGCGTTTGTTTTGTAAATTATTTTCCAGTCATTTTCATTAATCATTTCTAAAAATGTCTTTACTGGTTCCAAGACGTTTTAAAGGTTGGGATAATGAAAAATGAGCCACTGCAAGGAAGGACGCACTGTTGTAATATGTTACTTAGGGTGCATCAACATACACAGTTTCATTAGTGTAGGACCGAAACAAAGTTCGAATCATCAAGATGAGATAGGGATAAGGATGCAGATGTTCTAACATTGCGAGGAAGGTTCATACTGTTGCAATATATTACTTAGGGTGCATCAACATACACAGTTTCATTAGTGTAGGACTGCAACAAAGTTCGAATCATCAAGATGAGATAGGGATAAGGATGCAGATGTTCTAACATTGCGAGGAAGGTTCATACTGTTGCAATATATTACTTAGGGTGCATCAACATACACAGTTTCATTAGTGTAGGACCGAACAAAATTCGAATCATCAAGATGAGATAGGGATAAGGATATATATGTTCTAACATTGCGAGGAAGGACATACTGTTGCAATATATTACTTAGGGTGCATCAACATACACAGTTTCATTAGTGTAGGACTGCAACAAAGTTCGAGTTATTCAGATGCGATAGGGATAAGGATGCATATGTTCTAACATAATAATAACAACAGAAAATACAAACGTCGCTCAAGCTTGAAATTTAGGTCGTAGTTACCAGGTATATATATATGTGTGTATTACGCGCCTTGAGATGTATCTATATACCAATCTTCACTTCGGTATGTGAAATCTACTTGAATATATTGAAGGTATAAGGAATGAAAAGCTGACAATACAAAAACGATTCAACCGTAACAATTTGGTCACAGTGACCTACTTTTAAATGAATGGAGGACGCACATTGAGATCATTTGCATATTAATTTTCATTGGTGAGATGGAATATTGTAAATAATAGGGTATAACAAATGTTTTCTACAAATACAAAAGCTACTGAACCAGAACAATTGGGTCACAGTATTTTTTTTTAAAAAGATTTCCTTCAGTTAAACGAAAGAAAAGCTGAAAATAAAAGTCACAGTAGGTTAGGTTACAGTTATTTAGTCTTGATATGGTTTGTGTACTGTTTTTCCTATGCATCTCAATACCAATTGTCATGAGTATAAGGGACGTAGGGTAAACTTAGTGAGTCTGTATTGGACGAACGGACACGCTAACGAAATGACAAATATATAAAGGATTGATTACTTTAGGTCAAGACATAAAGCTTGCAGACTTATACTTGCTATTAGGATTGGTGGCACATTCCTGGAGTTGTTTAGTTCCTGGCAAGTTTTCTCTTGGCCATCATCCACCATTCATTTTCCCTATTAGGACCAAATTACGCCACAAGCTGCAGAATCAGACGCTGATGTTTATCAAGGATTGTTCGCATGTGAAAAGAGGTTTTGGGAAAAAGATGTTTTTTTTCTGCCTAAAACAGTAAACTGCGTAAGTGTTTCAGTGTTTTCAACGGAAAAGTTTGGAGTTCGAACGAACCCGCTTCACCGCTTCTACATCCAGCACTGACATTTATCAATGCGAGCTCTTAAAATGTGTGTTTTGTTCTTTTATTGTTTCGCAGGTTTCATAAACATTATTTAAGTTGATGCTTTTAAAAGTGAGATGTAAACAAGAAACCCAGAAATAAATATCGAGTTTCCGGACCATGAAAATGTTTTGGAAATCTTACGGAAACTAGTTTTCGAAATCTTTGATATGCAGTTTCCCAACCAAAAGCTATATTTTCAGTGGTATGTATATTTGATTTAATTTATATCTGATTTAATTGTTTGTAAGTTTTAAAACCTGTTTATTTTTTATTTCATTATATGTCAAAATAATGAAGTTTTGTCTACTAGGAACTAGATACTTTTCCAGAAAATTGTTTGACCTTGACCGTTCATTTGTAAACACTTAAAGCTGACCTAGTTCCTGACCTTAATTCAAAATTAGTAACAGCTACGTGAACAAGTTCTTTTTTTTAAATTTGTTTTCTTTGTTGTGTAAATAATAAGGATGAGATCGAGGCTGTATTGAATACGTGACCCTAGGCTTGTAAATAGTTGTTGTGAAGTAAACAACTTTTTTTATTTTATTCTTAGAGTAAAATGAATGGTTTTTGTCAGGGCCATGTTGAGAGTACGTAATGTAAATATTATCACGTGACCCTTGTACGGGTACCCATTCTGCATCACAAAATTGCTGTATAATCATTATTGTAGAGAAATATTCTCAGTCTGGGCTTAAAAACCTGATGTCGAGTCGTTTTCTTCTGTTGTAGGCAGTTTTCGAGTTATATGTTAATTTTACTTCAGATTATTTGGATTCTAAAAGATTAATTTGTTTCTCTGGAAATATTTGAGTGCTCATACAGAATTCTTGAAGAAAGACATTTCTTAAAATTCTCATTCGGATTTCCAACAACACCGGAGTGTTTATTCTTGTGTTGAAATGTAGACAACAATACTGTTCAGGATACAGCATACGTCATCGCCTTCCATCTTGGATTCTTCGTCGGGAATCAAACTTGGATTCATTAGAACATTTCATTGTTAGGACTTCTAAAATTTAATTCGTGGATTATTTTGGATTATTTTTGGATTTGGTTCTTAAAACCGTAAGTTCTTTTTTCTTTCTTCATTTTTTACAGAGTTTTTCAAGGGAAATAAATTCTTTGTTAAATTTTTCAATGCTTGTTGTTTTCACTCTTTCTTGTGTTACTGTGTATTCGAGCCTAAACACGTAACATAAAATCAGGTATAATTGTATTTGCCCCAGAGGTTGGGTAGAATGCGTTAATCTTCTGCATAAATTTCTAGAATCGAGATGTTTCTTTACAGGTTCGGTTAGTTTCAGTTTGGATTTGATGCAGTGAAATAGAGGATTCTTGCAGTTTTAACTCAGAAAGAAAAGATTTGAATCTTGGTTTCCATTCCGTTCATGCAGTTTTTGTAACATAGGAATATCAGAAACTGCAAAAGTCTAGTATCTAAAACGTTTTAGTAGTTTCCGTTGAACGACAAAGCCGGAAACCCTCTTCATTTAATATTTCCATGTATCTGATCTGTCATAGGCAGAAAGTAGAAGTGGCTACACAGAGAGAGAGAGAGACAGACAGACAGAGAGAGAGAGAGAGAGGCAGACAAACAGACAGACAGACAGACAGAATATTATTTTTCGCACTTTAATAACTTTACAAAGCTCAAGTGAAACGAAATAGATACCTAATCACTTAACGGAGAAAGAAATGCTGCTATAAGGTATATTTCAAGCGTCTGTTATATATGTCTCGTAATGAATATACGATCAACCACCGTAGACTTTGGACAATCCATGAATGTAGTTGGAGTGACTGCATTGTTTAAGTAAACTGTTGTATGGGATCTACATTTGCTTCAACTCAAAAACAATCCCATTCTTTGTTTCAACCATAGATGCTTATATGGCATGATAGACACGTACTAAAACAAAGATATTATCTTGATCCGTACGTGAGCAAAAGGTCTTTGTACCCATGGGAATATAGGTCAAAAGTGATTTCATATATTTTTACGGCGTAGTCAACAGCTACCTGCTCGCGCATAAATTCAAGTACACCGTATTAACCTTTATTTTTCATTTGAAAATAAAACTGTATAAGAGGAATATTTACACAGCATGCATGCCATGAAAAAGAATGTCGCATGTGTCCCCCATTAGGAATCTTAATAGTGAAAGACATTTTTTTGCTTGATTCGTAGAGATAATGAAGTATTTTTTTTTTTTTGCTTGCTAACTATTATAGTAACATCGGCAATTTAAAATGCCATGACTGATAATTAAAAGCAAGAACCAGCATATAAATTATTATAAATAAATTGTAATACATCTGATTATTCAATAAAGAAATTTTAATAAATACCCTTGGTTGTGTCATGTGATAACGTATCCACCCGTACAAGATAGATTTTCATACTTTAAAGATATACAGTCCCCCTCCTTTTCTAGGAAAGGTTAGACTTTGAAAAGCCTATTATGGCTTGCATATAGGTCGTTATTGATAGGTGCTGACTCCAAGTCAAACACACAGCCGTCTCAAATGTATTATCTTCTCTGTGTGTATATATATATATATATATATATATATATATATATATATATATATATATATATATATATATATATATATATATATATGTGTGTGTGTGTGTGTGTGTGTGTAATTAAAGGTATCACAAATCAGCCCAGCCTTTGGTATGGGCTATGTCCCTACTACATTATTATGACAGTCAAATTTACTTGGATAACATCACATTAACGACAACGTTTTATGTACATAAATTAATCTTGTGCAAACATGATTTCGTGTATACTGATGCTTCTAAATTATTTATTTATCTATTTATCTTGCATTAGTAAACGTATACTACATGAGTGTACAAGGTTTGTTTACAAAGTAGTTCCTAATACATTATACTATTTTTAGGCACACGTGTCGCCCACGTGCGTGCAATATCAAGGTGTTCAGTGTCGTAAAATGCTGCGCAATTCTGACAATGTAAAGTTAACGGAGATAAAAATGAGCAT
Organism: Sinohyriopsis cumingii; assembly: GCA_028554795.2. Taxonomy (NCBI): domain Eukaryota; kingdom Metazoa; phylum Mollusca; class Bivalvia; order Unionida; family Unionidae; genus Sinohyriopsis; species Sinohyriopsis cumingii. The sequence continues at coordinate 77,551,878 of CM068828.1, forward strand.
ATAATAATGTAAAATACGTACCGGGTTGTCAAGAATCTAGACAGACGTAATTTGCAGCCACTTTGATATGATAATCTCATGTACAAAATATTAAAATAGGTTCAAGATTTTCATATCATACAACCTGCAGCGAATATGAAAACGCCAGGACAAGTACACTATCCCCGTATATCTCAATCCTAGGCCTAACGTTCCCAATGAGGGTTGTATTAACAGTGCAGTAATTCAGCCATGAAATTCACCTGTAGTTAATCAATGTCCTTGATTGACACTTCGAAGTTACAAACGTTTTGTGTACCCGGAAAGAAACGGTGGTGCCTTCTGATGCACGTTAACAGGTACCAGCAATTACTGACTATTGTCCGAATTCATGGAAAAGAAGTTCAGATTTTCAATCAATAGTTTGAACTGTTCTCTACTTCAGTGGATGTTATCAATCTGTAGCGTTACTTGCTGTAAGTATTTACTTTAAGTAGCTGGAAACTTAGGATTTTAAATTGATTTTTATCTTAACAGTAAGCTAGGTTGTATAACGACATTTTACTATTATATTATTTGAGGCTGATGAGTTATATATACACTAGAAATTGATACACATATGGCATAACGCGTCAGCAAATCAGGGTAAATTGCACATTGCACTAGTTCCATCTAAGATTGAAAGCGAAGAATGTAGACCTTGATCTACTGGCAGATTACACCTCAATCATTATACACATTGCATTATACCACGACAGAGCCTTGTTTATGCGGCGAGCGTTCTACACTGCCAATAAATTAATGATTATGCCGGTGTAGTAGTTACATTTTTATCCAAAATAGATTTTGTCAAGTGTGTGTGTGTGTGTGTTTTGTGTGATTTAGATTTTTAACGTTGCTTTAACAATTTTTCAGTCATATCGCTACGATACCTGCAGTGTGACAGTTTATAGTGATGTCTAGCACTGGGGCATCATGTCGCAGACATGTGGCATGAAGTCCCACCCAGTCACATTATCCTGACACCAGGCCGACAAGTCCTAACACTAACCTCTTAATGCTGAGCACCAAGCGAGGCAGCTGTAAGTACCAGTTTTGTAAGTCTTTGGTATGACTCGGCCGGGGTTCGAACCCGCGACCTCCTGCATCCGAGGCGGACGCTCTACCACTAGGCCGCCGGAGCGGTTTGTCGAGAGTGTTTTCAAACTAAAATTTAAAAATACTCAATTAGTCTAAACTCAAGTTTAAAAGCTCTCGAGCGGTTTTGTAATAAATTTGGGGTAGGCGCCATTTTTATATACCTTTCTCTTGTAAAGATTTATTAGATTTTTGTAATTACCCGTTTGATTATAGTAAGTCGGTGCTAATTATTCAGCCCGAACACACACACACACACACACACACACATATATATATATATATATATATATATATATATATATATATATATATATATATATATATATAGAGAGAGAGAGAGAGAGAGAGAGAGAGAGAGAGAGAGAGAGAGAGAGAGTAAGGCAAACTCGGGTGGAAAGCATTATGTTCTTTGGCACCCGTTGAAAAGCGTTGGTTAAATTAACTGTACAATCCTTTTCAACAGCAAGACTTATCAGTGATTATCGACTGATAACCGCAGAAGCTTTCTATGTGTGGAATATCAATGTTCTGAAACTATGAAAAACATTGATTCCGAAGATGTTGCATTAGTGTGATAATTGTCACTTTAGAGTTAAGGTATTTTCAATCCCTTAGTGTGATAATTGTCACTTTAGAGTTAAGGTATTTTCAATCCCTTAGTGTGATAATTGTCACTTTAGAGTTAAGGTATTTTCAATCCCTTAGTGTGATAATTGTCACTTTAGAGTTCAGGTATTTTCAATCCCTTAGTGTGATAATTGTCACTTTAGAGTTCAGGTATTTTCAATCCCTTAGTGTGATAATTGTCACTTTAGAGTTCAGGTATTTTCAATCCCTTAGTGTGATAATTGTCACTTTAGAGTTCAGGTATTTTCAATCCCTTAGTGTGATAATTGTCACTTTAGAGTTCAGGTATTTTCAATCCCTTAGTGTGATAATTGTCACTTTAGAGTTAAGGTATTTTCAATCCCTTAGTGTGATAATTGTCACTTTAGAGTTAAGGTATTTTCAATCCCTTAGTGTGATAATTGTCACTTTAGAGTTAAGGTATTTTCAATCCCTTAGTGTGATAATTGTCACTTTAGAGTTCAGGTATTTTCAATCCCTTAGTGTGATAATTGTCACTTTAGAGTTAAGGTATTTTCAATCCCTTAGTGTGATAATTGTCACTTTAGAGTTAAGGTATTTTCAATCCCTTAGTGTGATAATTGTCACTTTAGAGTTCAGGTATTTTCAATCCCTTAGTGTGATAATTGTCACTTTAGAGTTAAGGTATTTTCAATCCCTTAGTGTGATAATTGTCACTTTAGAGTTAAGGTATTTTCAATCCCTTAGTGTGATAATTGTCACTTTAGAGTTAAGGTATTTTCAATCCCATCAGACAAAACTGCCTATAGTTCTGACCAATTGCAAATCTCAAGCCTAAATTTATCATCTGAGTAAAACGTATCAAACATACTGAAAAAGAGGTAAATGTTTAATGCACTGTTCAAAGTCTTCTTATCACCAGCGGTTTTACTGGATTTAGGCAGATTATCATACAAAAAAAGAAAGATATTAATCAAGAAATAAATGGTTTGTTTTAGTAAAATAATCAATTGAATTGATTGCATGTATATATATATATATATATATATATATATATATATATATATATATATATATATATATATATATATATATATATATATATATATATATATATATATATATATATATACACATTATCCCGTTGTAGAGATAATGGTGGTTCCTGCAAATGAGGCGATGTAAATTTTACCCCACTGATACATTTCAATATTTTATTTTCAAATATATGATAAAAATGATGAATATAATCATGATGGTATCATTTCAAACACGTGTAATCTTATTTTCGCACAAAGCTCACTGCGTAGACTGTGATAATTATGGTTCCAGCAAGACCGCCAAGAGCTATCATCAGAATGAATTCTTTATTTAGATCTTCAATATTTGTTCTTGCATCACGTGTTGTTATTGAAGTGTCTGTGTATAAATAAATAAATAAATATTTTCTTCTTCTGCGTCTTAGTTGTTTATATAATCTTGTTTACTTATTCATTCTTGCCTTTTATATTTATGCAGAATCACTCATGTGTTCAATATTTGATTTGGGTGCAATTATTTATTCAAATTATTATTCACTGGAAATAAAGTGTTCATCAATAGTATTCTTGAGCACAAAAATGAACTTGGAATTATAGTAAATTTAGACAAGGACACCTTGGATTATATCATTTTGATCATTTGGAAGACTGTTATCACATCAAGTCATTGATACATTAGTACATTCAAGACTACCGGCACATCAACACCTTTAGCGCTGGCTCTTATTTCGAATACCACTTGAACTTAATTAGAACTTTATTCATTCAGACTGGTGATATAACTTTTTTGACTATTTGGGATTAAATTCGCAATACTGTAAGTTTTTTTAAAACAAGTTTTTATTTTGTATTCTAGGGAAATAAAAATTGTTTGTTGAATTGCACAAAACGTGGTGGTTTTCGCACTTTTCTATTACCTATTTTAAGGCCATAGAGTCGTAATTGCGTATATATCCAATTTAATTTGATTTCTTTCTTCTTTAACTAAACAGCATTGTTGAATTCAGTGAATTTAGAATTGCAGCACAGATACACCTTTGTTACGGTCCAAACGACACAGCTTTGTTACGGTCCAAACGATACAGCTTTGTTACGGTCCAAACGATACAGCTTTGTTACAGTCCAAACGACACAGCTTTGTTACGGTCCAAACGACACAGCTTTGTTACGGTCCAAACGATACAGCTTTGTTACGGTCCAAACGATACAGCTTTAAGTAAACTATTATATTTGGTGAAAGATGAGTAATCCTAAGAGATCACTAATATTATTGCTATTAAACAGATAAATTTCAGAAAACCAAAAGATTCTTACTCAATTAAGGACTAATTGTTTAATGGTCGATTATGTTAGGACTGGTGTGGTGGTGGTGGTGAATTAAAAGTTTGAAATATAACGAGATGTAAATATTATTGCACGTAAACATTTATCAAAGTAGCATAGTTTTAAATTAATGTTATAACTCTTTGAATTTTAGGTATTTCATAATCAATTTTAAAACGTTTGAAAGGAAAATTTCATGGTTGAATTGAATATTAATAAGGGATAGTTAATTCTGAAAATAGGTATTGCAGTTCGTGCATTTGGTGTGTATAATGATGTGTTGTCTGGTGTGTAGAATGATGTGTTGTCTGGTGTGTAGAATGATCTCAGTTACGTCAACGATGCGAAATGCATGCACACAGATAATCAGAAGAAGAGTACTTTTTAGTGTGTCCAAAAATTTGTTTCAAAAAGAAATTCCCCACCCCCTTTCCACAAATTGAATGATTGGTTCATTAATAAGTTTGGTCCATCTGAGACAAAGATACTACATTGTTGTCTCTAGAAAGCTATTTTCTGCTGCAAGTTTTGTTGTAAATAAGGGTTGGATAGACAAATACAATAAATAAGGGTTGGATAGACAAATATAATAAATAAGGGCTGGATAGACAAATACAATAAATAAGGGCTGGATAGACAAATACAATAAATAAGGGTTGGATAGACAAATACAATAAATAAGGGTTGGATGGACAAATACAATAAATAAGGGCTGGATAGACAAATACAATAAATAAGGGTTGGATAGACAAATACAATAAATAAGGGTTGGATAGACAAACACAATAAATAAGGGTTGGATAGACAAATACAATAAATAAGGGTTGGACAAATACAATAAATAAGGGTTGGATAGACAAATACAATAAATAAGGGATGGATAAAAAAATACAATAAATCCCTACAAGTTTAACTCAAATCTAGTGCAAATGGTTTCTTTCGGCAAGTAGTAACGCTTTGTATAATAATTGTATTAGTTTCTTTAATCTACATAGTGCAAATGGTTTCTTTCGGCAAGTAGTAACGCTTTGTATAATAATTGTATTAGTTTCTTTAATCTACATTTCCCAAGTATTTAATCACGACACATTGTGACTCTAGAAGTAAATAGATCTAAATTGCTTGTTCTGGAAATTTACCTATTCTTCAGATACAAAATAAATATGTATGAGTGGACAGGATCCAACGTGCATGAAAACTTTCGCTTTTGTTCATCTGTTGATCAGTTGATACATGTATGCGTTGATACTGTTGATCAGTTGATACATGTAGGCGTTGATACTGTTGATCTGTTGATACATGTAGGCGTTGATACTGTTGATCACTTGATACATGTAGGTGTTGATACTGTTGATCTGTTGATACATATAGGCGTTGATACTGTTGATCAGTTGATACATGTAGGCGTTGATACTGTTGATCAGTTGATAAATGTAGGCGTTGATCAGTTGATACATGTAGGCGTTGATACTGTTGATAAGTTGATACATGTAGGCGTTGATACTGTTCATCAGTTGATAGATGTAAGCGTTGATACTGTTGATCAGTTGATACATCTAGGCGTTGATACTGTTGATCAGTTGATACATGTAGGCGTTGATACTGTTGATCAGTTGATATATATAAGCGTTGATACTGTTGATCAGTTGATAGATGTAAGCGTTGATGCTGTTGATCCGGTTGATACATGTAAGCGTGTTCCTTATTGAACATTTGATAACGCATGCCATCTTCTTGTCATGCGTGCTTCTTAAGTCCAGTTATAAACAGTGGTGATTAGTTTGACATTGTTTTACACTAATATTAAGAAAACGTTTTTATATCTGGTCTTCGCCAAAACACTTACTATCGCTGAGTATATCGAACTACAATATATGAGAGAGAGAGAGAGAGAGAGAGAGAGAGAGTTGTGGCCGAAACACATCATCATCATCATCATCAATCTCTTAACCCAAAAGGTCGTTGGGGCACCACGGTTGACTTTACAACCAATTCTCTCCATCTTTCCCTGTTCTCTACTGCCTTTTGGGAATCTCTAAATCCCATGTTGTCCACTCCTTGTCTTCCAACCTCTTTTTCTGTCTGCCTCTTCTTCTGCACCCTCGCACTGTGCCTTGCAAGATTGTTTTTGCCAGTCCAGATGATCTTAAGACATGACCGAACCGCTTCATTTTGCGCTTTATAAGTGATCAAGAGGTCTTCATAGGGTCCGATGGCTCGTTGGATCCTGTTGTGGACGTCTTCATTGGTTACATGGTCAATGTATGAGATGTCCAAGATCTTGCAGTAGCATCTCATCTCAGGCCGAAACACACAGGCATGAAAACACACGATTCCAATACACATGCAACAGTTACAAAATAACTTTCTTTGCATATTTTTACTTATTGGTCTAATATAAAGAATAAAACTGCTACACGCCTTAGATATACATTACTGTGAATTAAAACTAGTTCTTCCAATCGGGGACAGCAATAAGGGACCGATGATTTAAGTGGGGAGTGTAGTGGACTTTTAGGTTCTGATTTATTGTAAGAAATATTATATTCATTCTACTAGATGAAATGAATTATCCGGACCTTAACCTAAAACTATATCCCAGCTCGAACTAAAATGTCCGACTTATTTGAGCTATAAGATCCATTTCTGACTCTTGAATGCTGTCCAGGTTCCGAATACGATCAGTATATCAAAGCAAATTATTGTTAGTTTAATTTTAGAACATAATTTTGATTTAAATCTGCTGATTTCGATGTTTCTGCAAATCTACACTCCTTCGCCTTTTCCAACGAGAGCTAGATGCACCACAGAGATAATTTTCACTCGTCTGTTATATACGTCTTTTGTACTGAACACTATCACGGTCTGCAATAATAATGTAGCCATGCACAATTCTTGATTACCAGCATGCCAGCAATGGTTAAATATACTACTTTATGGGATCTATATTTGCTTGAAATCAAAAGATTCCCATTCCTTGTTTTAATTATACATGTATACAATCTATATAAAACAATCGCTAATGTTACCCGTACAAAGAATCCACACGACAAGATCCTTACATTCACAAAATTATGTATTATAAAATAGATACAAAACACATATAGGCAGTTTTATTCACAGTTTGTCTACATACAGAGAGGACATTTTGTCAGATACATGTACAGATGATATGTTTATAAACTCAGAGCATACGTAAAGTTTTCGCGACATATTATATATTATTTTGATAATGTCTATTTCCTATTGTCATTGAATAGTGCCATTGAAAAAGCAAATACATTTAATCTTATATAAGTAATCATATACTTATAAGTAATCATATACTTATTAGTAAGAGTCCAAGTCATAAAGTAAGGAACAGATTGAAGCGAAATATTTTTTTAGGTATGATCGACAAATAATTAATTTCTCTACAATACAAAGAGAAAATTCAACAGAAACTTACTTTATTGTGAATTCATTCCGACATAATCCTATCGTATCACAAGTCCAGAAATATAGATTTTTCCGAATTAACACGAATAGTCTTGCATGCCCTGATGTGCCACAATGATGCAATCTAGAATGTCTTTCAATGAGATCACAATAATTTCTCAAAAATAATGTGCTAATCTAAATTCAATGAACACTTTAAGTAATTAAAATAAAAAAATAATTTAAATAAATTATTCCTCTCGAATTACAAAACTGTAAACTCAGATAATAAATGAATTCCAGAGCCTGATCTTAAAACAGGAATGAATTATTTGCTTATTAAGTCCCTATTAATGCTCATGTTCATTGATTGAGACGCCAGCTATTCTAATGCTTGTTTCAAGTCTGTTTCTGGAATGCTATTAACACAAAGGCTTTGTCAGTGTGTTCTTTATAAATGAACATTACTTAAAACTACAATCTTGATTCATGGAGAAAAAAATTAAGTGTTTCTGGAATTTAATTGAACTGGTGTGAATCGTTGTATTTGATTTAATTCTTCTCAGTTACAAAATATTTGTTTTCCGGAAATAATGGTTTATTCAGGTCCTCATGAGTAGTTGATAGGTCCTCGCAGGTGAAATTAGCTAAGTCCTGTCGTCTTGTGACGGACACTTTGCAGAGAGATTTGTACAATTTACTCAAGTCTTCCATTCAAAATCTAACCACGATGGATTTGCTTAATATGTATACATAACCCTAATGACCCCTTTTCACTCCTAATGGTCCCTTTTTTACCCCATATGAGGATATTGCATATTGTTTCAATAATATTTCTGAACATGAGAGATATAGTGTTGCATTTCAGGCTGGCAAATAACTACATACAAGCAAAAGTGATAGATTGGTTAAATTACTAAATCAATTTACTTTTCCGGAGAAGATAAAAAATATTGCTACGAATCAGTGGTCAAAAGGATCTCTAGTTCCGATATACCTATAGGGAACCGTGCACAAAATACAAAATATACATGCATACTGCTTTTATATCTCGGTGTTGTCCATCAAAGTTTGTCGTCATTTTATATCATAATGTAGTCTATCAATATTTTCCGTACAATCATTTCATATCGTAATGTAGTCCATTAATGTTTTAATCATTTTATTTGGAATAGAAAACTTGCCTAAAGCCAAATAAATTTCAGACCTTCCTTGCACTTTCAAATTTGTGTTGCCTTGCTTGCATAAGCATCTTAACTAACATAGAACATAAAATATCACGCAGAATCACTGCATGTTTTATGTAAATCGTTATGTACGCTTCCTGAGATGCGAAGTTGTATAAAAGATGACATCCATTGCTTAACGGGCAATGTGAAATTGGAAGGACTGCACTTATTAACATGAGTAATGACAGAAATTAAATACCAGGACGATATAAGAATAAACTTTTTGTTGTATAACATATCATTTCTTAATGAATGCGCATTTCAAGAGACCATCAGCAATATCTTTCTGTTACATAATGAGGGCCCTGGATGTCCGAGTGGTCTAAAGTGTTTGTCTTTACCGATCATGAGGGCCCCGGATGTCCGAGTGGTCTAAAGTGTTTGCCTTTACCGATTGCCGCCTACTCATATCTCTCCGCATGGGTACGAGTTTATGGCTCGGCCAATCCAGCACTGAGAAATGGCATTAAATCCAAAATAACGACTAAGATATAATATATATATTTAGCTGATTCGTCCTACGTGTAGGGTAAATGAATGATAACATCTACTGGTTGGAAGAAATAATTATAAAAAATGATTACACAGCCTCAAAGCTAAAAAGAAACTTCTGCAAATATATAACAAAGGAAAGTGCAACATACGTACAAGTTTGGCATACAATGTTATAAATGTTTTTATAACTAAAATAGAAAAGTGTTGAAAAAATATTAACAAAAGTAGACGCAAAAATATTTTATTACGGGTCATTACAAAGTTACAAATAATAAGTCAGATGAATATTATATGCATGAAACAAAGGAAACAAAATATGAAATAATAAATGATAATAACAACGATGAAACGATTTTTAAGTGTATATTTGTAAGGTCCACCAAATTAGCATGTTGTTGTAGTTATTTGCATGATATGCTGACTGACTCTGAAACAGGTAATTTTACCTGTGAAGCGAGAATGGAATGCAGGCCGAATGCAGAGTGAGCGCAAACGGAAAGCTGAATGAATGAAATTGAAATAAAAATTCAGAATGAACGCAAGCGAAACTATGAATACGTTTTGATAGAATGAAGTTTAAATGGAAAACAAAGAATCGTTGAAAGATGCACGATATACAACGAAACTCGAATGCATGAATTTTGCGCTTGCGTTGATGTTATAACTCATCATAGCGACTTTTGTATTTTATGCATTTGCTATGTTGTTGATTGGTATATTTAATAATGCAAGATATATTGTTTACTGGTTTTTCTCTATTACAGTTACAGTCTACAAAAATGAAGAACGAACACACGACTTCAATAAATGAATATCTTCTTCGTTCGAAAAAAGGAAGAAAGAAAACATGGATGAGAGCGATAAAGGCACAGTCTGAATGCATTTCTGACACAATACACGAAAAACTATGTGATGATATCAGAAATGAAAATGAAACGAAAACAAATTATAGATCGGGCAAAAATGCTCGATTCTTGGTCGGTAACATATACACGGCTAAACAATAACTGGCACATACACATCAGACAGGAAGTATCACAGTCTCGACAATATTGTTTGAGTTTCATAAATTGGAATCCACAGACCGTCACAGTGTTGATTCAGTTAAGCTGTATTTATAACTGGTGTTATGTATATCTATATTTTTTGTAACTCCCGGTACATGATTATTCTAATTTGTGTTTATTGCTACAAACTGTTGTGATTATTTATAGCTGGATTTCGTATGTGCATAGGGTATATTTTAAGATATTAAACGACGTAAAATTGCATAGGATCTGTAAATAGATGCTTACGTACTTCTTGACAGCTACTATTAATATAATAATATAATTATTAGCAAATATATTTACGAGATTCGGTCTTTTCCCCATTGGACAGATCGGTCAGATGGTGTCTTAAAAGAATTATGTTAATTCTTATTGGATGAGTTAGGTCACATGAACTGGTATTTTGAAATATTAGACTGAGTAGTAAGAGCTGTCACGCGGGGTATATTGCGACATGTAGTCCTAATAGACTCTTGAAGGTGTAGATGCGAAGAGAACTGAGCAATCAGATTCTTTCGTACTTTGGAGTCATTTTTATTTCTTGTGTTCCTGTTGTAACATCAAGCTTGCAGATAAGTTTTATGTTGTGCTTATTTATCATTTAAGAAGAAACTCATTGTTGGACTGTTTAGTGGAAACAGAAAGTGCTCTTTTTACGATAATAATATTCTGGAACTATTGTGAATTATTATGAGGGGTTCTGGACAACGCTGTTTTAACAACGTCACAATCCTTGGCAATCTAGTACATTTCCAGTTCTGAAATTAATACGGAACATTTAATTCTTTTGGACTTAAGCAGAAATCTTTCAGGATTATTTTGGAGTTCATCTCAATCTTCATTTATAACTTTGATAATTAAATTATTTGCTACGTTTTACAAAAACTTGTTGGTTTTGATTCTTTCTGTTACTTAGTTTATGACCATAGAATCGTAACACTGGAAACAACAGATTCTATGTTCAACATTTTCTGTGATTTGTTTATGTAACTTTATTAACACCATCGTCAAAATAGTTCACATAATACCGATCTTAATTACTATAATGGATTAATTAGGGTACATAACGATCCACCCTACAAATGTACGCATTTAACCTATCCCGTATTATCTCAGCCACACCACAGTCTGGATTATCCTATAGCTGGTTTTTGGATAATGTCGAGCCAACACACACACACACACACACGAATCAAGCTCACCTATGATCTTTTCTCTACGCTAATGGATAACTGGCTTCTGTAGCGATACCACACATATTTCCCTTATTTCTTGCTATCATGACATATCCTTTTAGTCCCCAATTTTCACTCCAACTGTAAAGAAATTGGAAAAGTCAATAATGAGACTGTACTATTGTCTATGTAAAGTCAATAGTGAGACTGTACTGTTGTCTATGTAAAGTCAATAATGAGACTATTATTGTCTATGTAAAGTCAATAGTGAGAATGCACTATTGTCTATGTAAAATCAATAATGATACTGTACTATTGTCTATGTAAAATCAATAATGATACTGTACTATTGTCTATGTAAAGTCAATAGTGAGACTGTACTATTGTCTATGTAAAGTCAATAATGAGACAATTATCGTCTATGTAAAGTCAATAGTGACACTGTACTATTGTCGATGTAAAGCATTAGTACAAGGATGCTCAGGTGAACAACAGCTTTTTGACTTAACAGAACTTAACGGGCTAACTAAGTCTATATTTAGACGTGTTTCACAAAGCAATCATAAGCATGTGACTTAAACTTAAGAATGATCGTTGATCATAACAGCTCTTTTGCGGTGTAATTGTGGTACAGTTTTACGTGTGGTAATGTTTTTTGCGCACGAGCTCATCCTTAATTTAACCATGTATCATACCTGTGAATTTTCCAGAGTAAACTCCCTTAAATGATTGTTACTGTAACAGGTTAGATATAGGGTCTCTTTTGTTGGGGAAACAACTGTAACAAAGCATTCTACTGCAAATTCTACAACAACAACAACAACACAACTACTACTACTACTACTACTACTACTACTACTACTACTTATTATAATTATTATTATATTATTATTATTATTATTATTATTATTTCAAATGGGTTGCCAATTTCATATAAAATGTATGCAACTATTTCAAATCAAGATGGGGAAGAATCATGAGATTTTTTAACATCCATCGAATAATAATAAAAATAATAATAATAATACAAAATGAGGGTAATATTTTTTTCAAATATAACCTTAAACAAATACATTGAAAAAATGTAGCACATTTATGTGGCAACATGTGACAATTGTGCACTGTCTTTAATTATTTAAGAGCACATTGAGGTCAAGAAGGATCCAAGGCTAATAGTGCCACCGCCGTTGACCTGTTACTTCAATATGGAACGAACGGCCTACAAATTATGAAGGCTTACGACTACAACCTTATCGACATTATCCAAAAACCATGGGTTAATCCGGTCCTTCAAATGATAGGGAGATTCATTTCATAATATGTATATGCAACGAAACCTCGCTAAACCAGTCCCTCTGTAATCTGACATAATCAGATTGGCCTGATGTGTTGGTCCCAATATGTGGTTCTAAAAGATTCATAGCTACTTGTAAAAAGCACCCCACCCCACACACGTATCAGTTACTAACAAATTCCTTGACTACACTTACATCTAAGTGTCGATATTCTTAGATCAACCAGTGCGAATTCGCATAAATCCTAATATGATCTGAAATTTCAATGGACTGCAAAAACAGACTCCACTGTATTTACTATATGCCTACCTATTTGTTACAAGCCAGTAATCTTGACAGTCATCTGTGCCATATCCAACGACTAGAACAGCGTGGCTTAGATCTGTTGTGCTGCAGTCCGACTCCCGATACACTCCTGAAATAGTACAAATCTACGTACTTATTCATACCTATGACACGAGGAGTGTTCAACACGGAATTTCAGATTACCAGGTTCTGCTGGTTCCTATAAGAAATACGTTTACTGGATAGAAATACGTTTACTGGTTATTTTCCCTTTAGCCTTATCAATAATTTATTAGTCATATCAAGTTGTATGCTTACATATACAACAGATTACTTAAGTGCAAAACGCAGATAACTTGACAATCAAACATTTATCAACAATAATGACAACTACAACGCCACTAGAAAAAGCGATCTATATACCTATTCTGATTAAAACGCCACTAGAAAAAGCGATCCCTATACTTAGTCTGTTTAAAATGACACTAGAAAAAGCTATCCCTATACTTAGTCTGTTTAAAACGCCACTAGAAAAAAGCGATCCCTATACTTAGTCTGTTTAAAATGACACTAGAAAAAGCTATCCCTATACATAGTCTGATTAAAATGACACTAACAAAAAGCAATCCCTATACATAGTCTGATTAAAACGACACTAGAAAAAGCGATCCCTATGCCCAGCCTGATTAAAATGACACTAGAAAAATCGATCTTTATACTTAATCTGATTAAAATGCCACTAAAAAAAGCAATCCCAATACCCAGGTGATCCCTTTATCCAGTTGATTAAAATGCCACTAGAAAAAAGCGATACCTATATCCAGCCTAATTAAAATGACATTGGAAAACGCGATCCCTATTATACAGACTGATTAAAAAGACATTGGAAAACGCGATCCCTATTATACAGACTGATTAAAAAGACGAGATTCAGTTACAATCTGTATAACTGACAGACACCGGAAAAAGCTCAATTTCTGCCGACCTTTCAGACAGTGTTAAATTTCGTTGTCCGTTACAATCATATGTTTCTAATGTCGTTTTTCACCTTCATAAACGTGAAATGCTACAATTCATGAATCGAAAGGTCAGCAGAATATGACCTCGCACTGGTGTCCGTTAAATGACTTCGCATCAGTGTTCGTTAAACATTCATTATATTGAAGATATCGATAGTAATCCGATTGTCCTTATACCATGACTAAAAGTTTCAAAGGCCAAACAATAATTAGACATTTTTCTAATTACCTCCTTCATAAAACTGGAATGTTTCGTGATCGACATCAATAGCTACAGAAACTGGTCCGACCGTGGCAACAGCGTCCTGCATGGCTGATTCACTACCATTCTTGATATCCACACAGCCGGTGTCCTTTGTCACTACTTTGGAGACATCATACACGTAGTCTCCATCCTATTTTAAAGATGACGTAAAAGAGTTACATTCATCAGTATCGTCATGCTGGTTATTAAATATAATAAATTCTAGCAGCTTTGTAAAATTTGTTTACTGGTAGTCATTGCAATCCTGGTAATTCATACTTTTACTCAAAATGTCATAATAAAATTATCACCATACCCATCACAAAACATTTGGAATACCAGTGGCTTTTTTCATAAGTTGTATTGTTAAATCATAACCTTAAATTAGGAGAGATGGGGCAGCACGAAAATATCTACAACTTTACAAATGTTTGTGACCATTCGAGAATCAAATATAAACTCTTGGTACATTACCATTTTAAAACTGTTTTTGGTAGCAGAAACATTAAATGTAGTAGAGATTTCTCTATTTCAGAGTAAGTTCGTACCAAAAACGTCCTTTCTCCATACATTATCCTTGATGAAGTGATCTTTTCGGGTTTACCACAACTTACATGACCAAATTATATTTGCAGCAAATACAAGTTTTATATGTACCAGCTCCATCGCTATCGCATGAGATATATTCTTCTTTCGCTCCAAACGTGGCAATTCGAGTATAAAAATTCAGATTTTAATTAGGGTTTATGTACATATAACTTTGTCTCTAAACATCCCAGTTAACGAAATAAAAAATATCTCTGGTATCCAGCCGTGAGTGGAATATATCTAGACGGTCTAAATGCCATAATGTTATTACATTGAGATTGAGCTCATTGAGGTACCACCGATAATTCTGCCACAAGAAACTGCCTTGAAACCTTTTGCACTCCCGATGCTGAAAATTGTATCAATCGCTACTGTGCTGAGAAGAGAAAATCTGACTGTCTCACAATCGAATTAAAATAGGATCTCCGCTGTTATACATGAAGATCTAACAGCGACCGCACAGAAGTCATGTTGTGGTAACCTGTGTTATTACCATCAGCGCTAATTTTATCAACAAATCAAAAGAAGTCTCATATCATCGTGTTTGGAGAAAGAGCGCTGGATAAAGAGCGTCAATGTGTACCGAACGATTTGATTCACTGTCAGATTTTTGAAAGTTGCATTTCCATTGCCTAATTCAAAGGTCACCAGAACATGACCCTTAAGCGGTCGTAGTTAGATCTTCACGTAGGAAAGCGGAGATCAGATTTTAATCAGATTGACTGTCTCACTGAGTCAGCATGAAAGGTCTCGTTAAGTCATATTGTAATAATAATCCGAGAAAATATTCCAAGAAATGGTTAAGCAGATTTAATCGTATTTATGAGAACAAGAAAAATCTTATAAACAACAGCCACTTGATTTGGAGCGATGCTAAAGACTGTTGTTAAACGTAATTCCGTTGCATTTTGTGTAATTCTAAGTCACGATACAACATTCACTGGGGAAGTAAACTGGATTAAACAACATTCAATACCGCAACATTAAACACATAGCTGCCAACCTTCCAGGTTCACAATTAGTGAAAATAGGGATAAAAAGTCGTGAATTTAGACATGAATTCATGAAAAATACCATGACAATAACTCCATCCACTCTGACTACTCCATCCACTCCGACCGTCAATACTACACTATATCAAGTTTGCAAAATAAAACTAAAACACTACATATATGCAGAAATAGTTATTTATCAAGACATGATACTGTGGCAGACTTGAACTTCCTCAACTGCTTGATCGTAAATTTGTTTTCTAAACAGTTCGACTTCTTGCCTGCTGGTTGATCTTGGGGACTAAAACTGCTGACAAATTTTCTGCAGCTAAGGAGGCCCTAAAGTCTGTCTTATTTTTCCTCACTAAAGTATATACTCTTTCGCTGTCACTGTTGCTGTGAGGAATGCACAGGATCTGCAGCATTTTTGGTTCTTCCACAGGGAAATTTGGAAGCGATTTTCGAGTCCGAGAACATTTGTCAGAACAAATGTTTAGCATGGTCTCCAGCTGATAAAGGTAGATTGTGTTCGACAAGAAAACTCACAAATAATGCTTCAGCGTTGGTAGCCTGCAGATCTTCCGTCAATGGTTTAAAATATTCCAGAGCTGAAATCTGCGAATTCTTAATTTTCCCAACTTTTATGTGTTTTTTGCAACCAACATTCTTCATCACATCGTCTCTGCGATGGCACACTGAGTGCAAAAAGCATGAATGAATATGAATGTTTAATGGCATAATGCACGGCCAATTTTTTATATATTCCAAATTAAACTTCACTTTTTGAGTAATACATTTCTTTTTCCTTGGTGGTGAAGACATTTTCAAGATCTTACATGCGATGCTGAACGGTAACTCAAATCAGTGTTTTGACGCATGCGCGGAGCAAATTTCCGGTTAGGCACCAGTTTCTCTCAAAAGCATTTGTAAAACTACTCTTATAGATTAAAATAGGCTAAAATGGTTGCTACCGGGCCAACTGTACTAATCGGCTGTAGATCTACTAATATCGTCACCAGCAGTACCGGACCGTTTCGGCAACTGCGAATATCACGACTAGCGCTTAACGGGAAATCGGTTATTTTATTAAAGATTTTAAAAAATTGAGGATTGGAAAATTCGTGAATTTTTTGGCTTACGGCGTGAATCGCTGAAAAAGTCGTGAAATTCACACCAGATTCGTGAGGGTTGGCAGCTATGCGGCAGTGAAACAGGACTCGTGTTACATAAATCATTATCTCACTTGCAACATGCATAATGGTGTATGCTTCACATAAATAACTTTCAAAAACCGTTTCCATAAAATATGTGGATAAAATCAGAAGCTTGCCGATCATCATAGTGATAGCATGTGGACCTATACATTAACTGAGGCAAGACAAAATAAAAGACTATTATACCCTCCCTATGTATGGGATCCCTCTTCGCTCTTGATACCATGCTTCTTGATGTATGCAAACGACTGGTCCATAAGACCACCATGACACCCCAGGTTTTTGAAGGTCTTGGAACAATCCACCAATTGTTGTTCACTAAAGGAGATCAGTTTACCGGTCTTACGGAAGTTCTGACCTTCTAAAGCACCTGTCTGAAAAATGAAATAGAAGTAACATACTGTTGTTTTGTATGATAATGAATCTTTGTTCTTTACATCCTGTTGCTCCCTCAGTTCCTCAATAAGATTTATTTCCTCTATAGATGCAGCAACATGACTGGGTAAACTCACTCGGTTGACTTACTGACAGAAATTCAAAATATCATTGTGCAAAACTGCCTATGACGTATAACATATATTATTCATAATCGCTCTTAGAACCATATCCAACTCCGATTCAAATAATTAAGACAAAAAATAACACTTTTTGTTTACTTGAAAATTGATTGCAACTACGAAACATAATATGTAGTTTTAATTACTGATGAACAAGATGGGATACAGCAATTTAGAAGGAAGAATGGGAAACTAGCCAGTATCTGTTCTAACAGTTATGAATTTTTGTAAACAAACATGCTGTGCTGAATGCCCAGCAGGAGCCACACTGTCCTTGTAAAGATTTGATACAAAATATCAATACCATGCCTTCATACAGAAAATTAACATACTATTATACGATAGACACTGAAAACCAAAATGTGTTTTGGGGTTGTTTTTTTCTCTTTCTTTTCTAAGCCGTAATCTGTTTTACCCCTCATGCCCATGATATGCAGATCTGCAATTTTAACATTGTAGACTGCTTCACTTCTGAACTTGCTATGGACTTTGCGTTTTGCGTTTATGCTTCGTGTGTGTGTGTGTGTGTGTGTGTGTGTGTGTGTGTGTGTGTGTGTGATTTGGATTTGTAACGTAGCTTTCAAAAATGTCAGTCCTATCGCTACGATGTCTGTAGTGTGGCAGTCTATAGTGATGTCTAGCACCGGCACATCATACCGCAGACATGTATCATGACGTCCCACGCTGTCACATTATTCTGACACCATGCCGACCAGTCCTAACACTAACGTCTTAATGCTGAGCGCCTTGCGAGTATTCTGTTAGTACCATTTTTATAAGTCTTGGTATGACTCGGCCGGGGTTGGAACCCGCGACCTACCGCATCCGAGGCGGACACTCTAACCACTAGGCCACCGGAGCGGTCTTGCGTTTATACTATATGAGGAGAAAAAAATGTTAAGCTTGATGACTTACTGAAAAACAACTGTCATGTTAATTTTGTTTAATTTTCCAAGACTTCATATAGAATAATCATAAGAGAGAATCTTCTGAGAGGCACAAAATTTTCTCACAATGATTTATTTCTCATGCTTATTCAGATTAAAAGATTCAACCTTCATTCACTATGTCAAAAAGTTACTAAAGCTAACCCACCAGTCAGATCCCGATATGGAACAATTTTCCTCTATATAATCAAAGTTTAGAATGTACCTATGTCAAGCTAATCTTCCTTTATAAAGAACAGTCTCGACTTTTTAAAGACGAGACGTTTATAAGCCACATGGGCAAAGCCTTCGGCGTTCCTTACTTTTCCTAAATTTCTCAATGGTCTATGACGTTAACAGTTTCTGGTTCTGCAGAGCATTTGCTGATCCTCCAGATTTGCTATTCATAAACTTACACCATTCAGAGCTGGTCACAAAGATTTCAGTCTTTTGTCAAGCCGAACATATATACCACAATCGGCAGTGGATCGCTTGGCAGGCGTTAATTTAAAAAAAAATAACAACAGTGATACTAGACCCTATTTACATGCCTTTTCAACACAAAACGGTGTTATAAATAACCAACATGTTCCTGTCCATAGGTTTGCTTTACATCTACGTGTCAACACGAAAATGATACCGTTGACTTAATGATAACATCCTCATAAACTGAATATTCGGCATGAATAGAGCAGTTAAGTTGCATGACTGTGTATGCACCAGTTTTACATAACTTGGCCTTGTTTTAACATAAGTACTTAATGCTGATTATTATTCTCACAACTCTGTTGACAAAAGCAATGCTTACGTCTGGCCTTTGCTCCGGGGTGTAGCTACCATATTGCAAGCGTATGCAAAAAAAAAAAAAAAATAGAGGGCCCATCTAAACCATTTTTTTTTTAACACTATATATAGAAACTAGGAACAGGGAATATACCGCCCTTCAAATACCGTAATTTTGGATCAGCTTAATTGCTATTAACATGGCAGAGGCCTAGGGGCCAAAATACCCCCGCTACGCCAATGCCTTTATTTTACTGATGAGATAAAAACAAGACTTCATTCATAAACGAGGTTGTTCTTGCTAGTTAAAGTGTGTTTTGGCGACGTCAGCTAAACTCAGATATTGAGATTGCATCTGACCATTGAGCACAGATCAGATTGATCGGAAGCAACACTTTTATTTCGTACCTAATTTTACATAACTGTTCACAAGTGTTTTTTACTGGAACACAGGGAAAAGCTTGAACATTTGAGTTCAGGCTTTGCTGGTGTACCCGAAACCAGGAAATAGATTTTTGCCGCTTAGACGTAGAGGTTGAAACTTTTAGCTGAAACCTTTTCTTAGTTATTGCAACAAATATGTATTTTGGGTGTAACGTAGTGACGAATAGGGAATTAACGTTCTTTCCTGGGGTCCCGTGTAGCCGAGCGGTCTAAAACGCTCGCCTTTACCGATCACTGCCATTTCACCCCAATCCGCGTGCATTAGCGTCTTGGACTTGACCAATGTAGGTATGTTATAAAGCTTACCAGTAGCTCCCCGTGAGTCGTTGGTTCTTCCCGAGAATTTTGTGGTTCCTTCATCCACCAGTTATACTGGTCGTAGCTGAAAAGTGGCGTTAAACAAACAACAACAATAACAATAATATTTCTGTTCTGTGCTCAAATAAAAGTCGACTTTAACAGGCAACATCATACTATGTGGGGCTAGGAAAGTACTGCAGTTGACTTCTGCTAGATTGGCTCTCGTCTTTGCATAACCAGTATGCAGTGCTCTGAACTCCTCTGATTTCTGAAAGGAGATATACACGTACAGATGGTATCATTGAGCATGGAGATCTGCATTTAACCATATCGATGTTTGGACTTAAACTGTAGATATTGGTGGATCTTTCTTCCTAGCTGACTGCACGTCGTGAAACAATATCACCCTGTACTTCTACCAGAAATATTTTGCCTGTGACGTCCCCAAAGTATATAAATTTAATATGACGTATTAGTTTAGATTCTAGGAAGACTGGACCCGTTTCAGAAGTTGGCAGTAGTCATATTGAACAAACCCGACTGCTGCAACTTTCCTATCTGATTAAGGTTGAAGATGTAATTGCAGAGAAGCGGGTGCAAAAATGTAGTTAAACAGAATGTAATGACCTCTTTTCTATACTAAGATCTGTAAATTTTCCATGGATTAGTGGACTTATGCCAATTAGTTTTGCAACCGATTAATTAACATAAAACGTTGTAGACGACCTTGGTCATTCACTTAGCTTACCTTGGCTCAAAAGCCAAATACAATAGGAATGATTTTAAACTTACGAATTGAAACGCTTTAATGGAATAAAATATGATAATATTAGAACCTAAACCGCAGCCTCTAGGCAGTATTTAAAAAACGGAACACACAGATGGATGGCAAGTTGCCAGGCCTCATCGTAAGCATGCATGACCCATGACCATATGTGTTACAACTATCCAGCATGTTGACACTATAATGCATCGTTATCATAAAACATAATTTACCAGATCTGAAAAGTGGTTCAATCCCAGCCAGTAAGTTGTGTCTCCTTTCTTATATTTCTGGTTGTGGAAATAAATTTTCTTCACGTTCTCAGCAAAAATAGAACGTATATATGCTTCCTCTTCTGCGTTCTGATACTGCTTGTCTGGAAGGACAGAATCGCACAAGTTAAATGTACATATCTGTTTATAGAATTCCCGGGGGCTGGGGCTGGTTGATAATACTCTGGCCAAGAAATATTTCAAAATCAAGCAAAATTTCTACTTTTAACAATTTAACCATAAAAATGGCACTTCGTCATTCGCATGTTTTTCCTTAAAATTCCCAAAAAATGATTTCTTTACGTTAATTTGTGTATTCAAGATTTTGACTGTTGATACTCACCGTGCATCGTTCTACTTGGAGCAAATCATTAATTGTGTTATATGTTTCACACTTTCTACAGCTATGATGTTAAAACAAGATAGCAGGAGAGCATGATCAAACTTGGATGAATTGCACCTACCCCAGCATATGCCAGAACAGAATCAAACACGGTATGAAAGAAATGTAAAAAATGTGGCACCACATCGCTGATCTGCTAAAGTATAAATACAAAAACTGTTAAATATGTGACGAATTCATCAATAGACACATAAGATGCAGTCAACATATGTAATATTTCCAGTCTTCGGCTCGCTTTTTTTGCAACTCTGATAAGATTCATCCCCCTACACGCCCCTACCCCCGTCTCCCCAAAGAAAAAAGGCAACAAATCTAGCTATTTCTAAAATCCGTATCTACCAATTCGTTTGTCAGTCTAATAGTATACATGAATATGTTTACAGTGTTCCTGCAACCTTTATAAAATGTAATTCCATGACTTTTCCAAAACTTTTCCAAGACCTTTTTACCAATTTCAAGAGCCTCTAATACTTAAATTACAACTCATAATGCTTACCTAACACGTAAACTTTATATTAAAAAAACCACAAAAAACCGGCTAACTTTGGGCACGTTTCATCCTATCAGATGATATATTAACTTCTGCACATAGCAATCACATGTATGTCATTCTCTTGTGAGTACCACAAGTACAATAATTGCAAGGTCCCCGGATGCTCTGGGGAATATAGGTAGGTTGGTACAACTTTTGTGTTGACAAAACAAATCGCAAACAGACAATGTAAAATAACCAAATTCCATGGCTTCCATACTTCAAAACATTTCAAGGCTATTGAAATTCCTTTCTTTAATTTACAAACTTTTCCAGGATTTCCATGACTGGTCTACCTTTGCACTTTTAACTATTTCTGTATTGTGACCCTTCCTTTTTCTCTCCTCTACATATCTATCCGCACGTGTTATTAACATATATCTTTATGATAACTTTAATAATCCAAAATATTGGTTTCAAGGTGCAAACAAAGATAAGTAAAGCAAAGTTGTATATAGCAACAAAAATAGTGCCATTTCCTTAACACATCATTTAGTTTATTTGTCATTGTCACGGAATTTTATGAATCCTTTTATTTATTAAATGCATGTACACGGGTTTCGTTTTTTGTGTACAACGATGCCCGAGGGTGATTTATGTATATTGTACAATGCTTCGAAATAGTGAGTTCGATTCATCCTATGCCGCACGTTCAACGTGCTTTCAATGGGAAAAACCGAATGCTTCCAGCGTACAGACAATGTATGACGACTTCATCTGTGTATAAATGCCTCACCGTACGATTAAATGTTCACACTATGGAAGTCTTGTCAGTGAGCGGTCTATAAAAGGAAGGTAACTTCTCCATCTGCTTTTACAAACAAAACACAGTTTTACAACTAATATAAAATCACCAAAAAACATTAAAGCACCAATGCGCTAAACTGCTGTAGTTTAAATTTCATTGCAAAAAGAGTTATTTTTCGAACTAGCGTGCCTTTTCGCGCCAAATTCATTATGACAACAACACTTCCACCACCACACGTTAATGGGGAACACTTCTTCAAACAATACTTCAGAACTGAGGAAGAAGAAATAGAACAAGTCATGATGTTTTAGGCATACAGAGACCCGTAGACACAGCCTTGAATCTCTCTGACATCCCGGCCCAATGATATCACAATTTTGGCCACATTGGCGGCTAGAGGGATAAACTCAATAAACTTAGATACCTACTACAAGATTGGGATAGGTTTTGTCCCTCTCTACCCCAAGAAAAAAGATTTTATGTTGCCTAAAGGCAAAATTGTTCAGGGAGACAAGGTGGCCAGGGTGACAGCTCCCCCATGACTAGATTAATAGAGAAATATGCTGAACTATTTTGTTTCAAAGGTCCAGATGGATTTCCCCCTGGATGCTTTCCAGGAGATTTTCCAAGTAAGAACTGGTGTAAAGATTAAAGAAGTCCAGAGGGATACCTTCAAAACCATTCCTGGCCTTCATAATGGTAAAATCATAGCTACAGTGGATATCATTGATGCGCCAAAAATACCTGAACACTTCAAAATCTATGGTATACCGGTGCATACCTGGTTCTACAACTGTCACATGACAAAGGCGTGTGACGGTTGTGGAATCATTCGTCACAGGAAATGCTACTGTTAAAACAACAAAACCACAGCAAGAACAAATCAATCTGGAAACAGATGCAAACACACAACCAATTACAACACATGAACAAGCAATAATAAAAGACATGGAAATTATGCCAATGGATGAAGCTTCACCTACACAAGATTCACAATCAGCAGAGCAAACATCACATACACTTACAACACCTTACCAACACCACCACCACTAACTAATAAAGCACCAGCACAAATCACGCCATCACTAGAGCAAACAACACCTACAAGTGAGGTGGAAAAAGAAACGACTCAAACACCGATAACTGATACAGGAACAAAATCCAAGAAACAAGAGGAAACAAAGTCAAGCAAGAGAGAAGCCAACTCACCAAAAGAGGACAAGACAATAAAAAAGAGCTCCAGAAGAGAGCCCCAGAAGTAGACACACTGAACACAATTGAAATCAAAAGACTTTTGAAAGAAATGAAACAACCATCTTTCACTATTCCCAATAAATGATTACAGAACCAAAACAAGAAAGACAGTATAAAAAAAACTACTAGAACTTAATGCAACTGATCATACCTACACAACAAGAAGCGAACAAAAATTTCAGACTCCACTACCTGGAGCACGTGAAAAGCAAACTCATCAAATGGAAACACAGCGCCCCCCCCCAAAAAAAAAAAGAAAAAAGAAAAAACAAACCCTCAACTAAATGAAACACAGACAACTGGGAAAAAGAAAAAGAAATTGAAACAACGTATAAGCAATAATCGCTACTTTCAATAGTACAAACCCATAAAATGAAAACTCAGGAAGACAAATATAACTATAAAAAATGACTGTAAATATACATATTATAACAATCTCACCATTGCAGAATGAACTCATGTTTACCTTCAATTTCAATCCCCTCATGGAACAGCCACAAGGTGAGCTATCTCATACAGAATTCATGAGGTGGAAACTATTTCATAATGCATATTTATCCTGGTCACCATCATCCCGAATGAAATTATAAAACTACGGCAGTAATTCTCTTAACTTTGAAGATACAAGGACAGCATTCTCTGGGTAGTTAAGCCATCTAAGAATGTGTACTCTAAGGAGAAACTACCAAAGGGAACTCTGTTCCTGGCAAGTGTAATTATACACATGTATCTTTGGTACAATACTCAAACACAAATTAATTTGACAACAGTATGCTAAGGCATATACTTCAACTTAAACACAAATGACAAAACGCAAAACATGCACTCACAAATCAAATTACATGCACATAGACAACTTATTATTTTCGATACTAGATATTTTCATTCGGCTTAAAATATTCGTTCGAAATTTTATTTTTAAACAAATAGGTATAGATAAGGAAACAACCATAGAAAATTTGATCTAGATAGAGCCGTCCTAACAACAAAAGGGTAGCCACTACAACAAGCACACACTATCGCATAGCACAAGGACAAAACTGACTTTGGCAGAGTCACTCAAATGTAACAAACAATGGAGATAAAGGGAGAGTAACTCCACCATGGGACATAATTGTCCTAAGGGAGGCTGGTACTATACTAAGTTCGAAGCAAGGGAGGTTTGAAACCAAGCCCGTTGACAGCCCAGGCAAAGGGAAGAGAGTATAACCACCCAAGCTTTTACTGGGATAACTAAATACTCTATAATTTGGTGAACAAAACAAAGAATAACCCTGACGAAATTACACTTATATTATAAAATCATATTTATTCTTTTTTACCGCCAATACAACTAACACCAAATTGGAAGGACAGGGAAACCCCGCATCACATCACATTTTTGGAAAATCAGGGTGTCAATTCTAAGTCCTAACCAGCTATATATGCTGGGACGGGGCTAAGAGGTGTCAACAAATGCTTTAAGGACTTGCACATCTTCAGCTGTAGAGGTATGTGAATTATTAATTTTTTGTGTATAAGTTATAACGTTTGTTTTTGAATGTTTGTTATGTAGCTTCGGTTTACGTAGTGTAATGCAAAGTGATCGGGCGTTGCTGACCGAGATTTGTGGGCGCTGACTGCTTGATTAACTAACCTGGAATACTAACGGCTTGGTTGGCCAGTGTGACTGGTAGCAGAGTGTGCTGGTGACGGAGTGTGTAACTGTATATATGTAATATTTTAACCGTGGGCTAATTTTTGTGTGTGTGGGGTGTGTGTGTGTGCGTGCGTGATTAGGATTTTTAATGTAGCTTTAACAATTTTTCAGTCATATCGCTACGATGTCTGCAGTGTGGCAGTTTATAGTGATGTCTAGCACTTTAGCATCATGCCGCAGACATGTAGCATAATGTCCCACCCAGTCACATTATCCTAACACCAGGCCGACCAGTCCTAACAATAACCTCTTAATGCTGAGGGCCTTGCGAGGCACCTGTTCGTACCATTTTTGTAAGTCTTTGGTATGACTGTCGGGGTTCGAACCCACGACCTCCTGCTTCCGAGACGGACGCTCTAACCACTAGGCCACCGGAGCGGTTTGGGGTTTGTAAAACCCAGTGTTTTGTGGGGCTGTAAAGATAAAGTGTATATCTGTCCCTTTTGCTTACATAATTTTACTATGTGAGTGAATACATTTGACTATATGAGTAAAATAGTACATTTGTTTTACTATTTGAGTAAAACACGTCAATATTTTCTTTGTGAAATCGCTGTGAATCATTCACCCTTTGTCCTTGTACTGTGTAAGGTCTTTTTTTGTATTTTCATTTTTAAGTCCGTGCATTTTATGTTAATTGATCCAATATTTGGATCATATACACGCACATATTAATCATAATTAATTGCTCATTTAAGTCGTTCGTTATTAAACACTGTATTTGTATCACCATCAAAAAGTGTTCTGTTGTAAATCCGAAATCCCACCCGGTTATCTTTTACAGCCATATATTTTTGAAAGTTCTGATATTTTGCTGCCATATGTTGAGGCAGGCTCTATCTTTAATAGTCCAGTCATCTTTTGTGACCGGGTGGTCTAAAGCGCTCACCGTTACGGATCGCTGCCATCTCACCCCTGTCTAATGTTTTGTAATTATTGTTTTTTCTTGTTTCTGCTTAAATAATTTTCTATTTACGTTTATTAATTTATTGGAATTTATAAAGGAAAGAACTGCAATTTGAATGTTCTAGTCACTTTCCCATTTAAGAGGATTAGAAACACTACTGATATCGATTCATGCAGTTATGAAGATCGCCTAAAGAAGTTGCGCATAGAGGATTTTAAAAAGACCAACATGAAAGAAATTATTTGTCTCTTTTCGTTCTTACTTTGCAGTTTATTAAAAGCTGAATATACTGCATCTTCGATAGTAATGTTCTACAATTTGGCATATCGAGCAGATATTCTGTCCTTCGGGTCTGTGAATTTCATTGGATGCGGCGGCAATCAAAATTAAGTTGTTAAAATCTGAACACTGTTCCTACGTGATCGAAACAAAGGGAGCACACAACATAATCGGACTGATAAATAAGCACTTTTCCAGTGCCGGTCCTTGATTGCACAAATACCTTTCATCTGAAATAGACATGTAATGGCTTCCCTCCGGTACATGGTCGTACTTTCGATGTTAAGCTTACAAAGTATCATTTTAAGGTCAATTGCCACCACCGTTTTCGGCCGATGCACAATGCACCATGATATTGGTTAGTTGGCATTACATACTAAGGGAGGTAACACATGAAATCCAATAGATGTCGCTAGGACAAAGCACCGATATAGATGTTCGATCTGCCAAGGTGTAGATAGGGTTATCGGAACTTTGGTTAGCGAAGATGAATATATTGAAGCCGAGAAAAATCCTGGCCGATTCGATCCCATAAGAATAGTAGGTCTAAAAACCTAAGGGCTGAAATGGAATATGAGTCCAAAACGGTTCCGGGCTGAATCGATCCCATAAGAAAAGTAGGTCGAAAAAACTAAAGGCCGATACCAACTCCAGTCAACAACGGTTCCTAGCCGAATCACTTTATTGTCTTTGTCTCATAATGAACCTTTACCTTTTAGTTGGATGGGTTTGTATTCCTGAATATTTTGCCGTAGTTCTAGTCTTTATCATTTGTGCTTCCTGGCATTGCACCATAATACCAGGATTGTGCTTGTGTGTTACGTCATGAGCATGCATACACGCATATATACGTGATGTTTGGTGACTCAGCGGTTACGTGGACAATTTTGTTGACTTTCCTATTAAACACCTCAAAGGCAGACAAAGGCATGCAAAGTCTGTTTATTTTTGCTTAATACGAATATATTTAAATGCATTGTACTATATTAAACTTTATTACGACAATACTGTACTTAAAATCAATGTGTTTTAATGTTGCTTGAACGTACAATTGGTACACACGAATCCGTAGCTGTGTCCATTTAATTCACTTTGGGATGATCTATATGCTGAAAATTATTAATAAACGTTCATTAACAAGTTATTTAACTGCGCCATCATCGGGTCCCATGTCCCGAGTTCGAAAATGTATCTGACTTGGTTGAATAGAATCTGCCCGTGTCATACGTGATCTTTTATATCTGCCTTTGTTACCGTGTCATACGTGATCTTTGTACGCCTTTGTTACCGTGCCATACGTGATCTTTGTATGCCTTTGTTACTGTGTCATACGTGATCTTTGTATGCCTTTGTTACTGTGTCATACGTGATCTTTGTATGCCTTTGTTACTGTGTCATACGTGATCTTTGTATACCTTTGTTACTGTGTCATACGTGATCTTTGTATGCCTTTGTTACTGTGTCATACGTGATATTTGTATGCCTTTGTTACTGTGTCATACGTGATCTTTGTATGCCTTTGTTACTGTGTCATACGTGATATTTGTATGCCTTTGTTACTGTGTCATACGTGATCTTTGTATGCCTTTGTTACTGTGTCATACGTGATCTTTGTATACCTTTGTTACTGTGTCATACGTGATCTTTGTATGCCTTTGTTACTGTGTCATACGTGATCTTTGTATGCCTTTGTTACAGTACTTATATAATTATTATATGCATAACTGTTATTTTACATATACTTATTTAACGCTTATGCAATAGATAACTTTCATATTATTATTATTATTATTATTATTATTATTATTATTTGTCTCTCAAACAAGATAACATTTTATAAAATTATTAAATCGGGCTTTGTCACGTTGAGTCTGCCTTTGTGATACACTGGGTTTCATGACTGCCATCTGTCATTGTTCTATTCAATATTTATATTTTACTTGTGCAGTATAATACGGTCATAACATTGCTGTGTATATCTCAGTAATATAATTATTTTAAACAACTAGTTAATGGATGTTTACAAACAATTGTGGGCATATGTCACAACGCGAAATAAAGGGAGACAACTAAGGTCAAGTATGTGTCAGTTTTACTTTCAACCAGCATTAAAACACCTTTTTATAAATTATAATTACAATATTGTTAAAATAAATTTAACATGTTCAAATAAAACAAAAATCAACAGACTGTCTTACTTTACATGGCTTTGTCTGATTTTGCATGACTTTTTCTGACTTTGCGGTGTTTAGTAGGACCGACATAACTTCATAAACACACAATGGCTATCACAATATCCTCCACTAAAGCATAGGGATCAAGTTCCCCATACTGCCTTAAGTAGAATAATGTAACTCACCATATTTTGCTTTGAAAAATCCCCCTGACTTTCCAATAACATTTGGATGGATATTTTTGGCTGATTTTATTTCAAACCGTTCGGCATAAGTCACATTTCCTCGTGCTGCTGTCACCCCAAATACTGAGACCACAAATATCACGATACTTGCATTCATCCTGCTGATTTCCAATTTCATTCAACTGAAAGTACAAAGGTACAATATTTAAAGTTTCTCATACAATGTGTACGAGAACTGAGTTCCTCTGTCCATTTGTTCGTTACTCAAAACCAAGAGTTAACACAATAATCAGGAATTTGGACCTAGTAGAATTTAGGTAAAAAATCATTAATTTAGAAGACATATAGCCAGAGTTGAAAAGAAGAATGATTTTAGTAGAAATGTACCTATATTTGAATAAAAGAAAAAAACAGTTGGCAGTGTTTTTAAAAAAAGCCGATAGCTCGATTTCTGGGACCCCGCCTATATGCTAAGTGAAATGCCCGTTGGACAAAATATTTGTTTGATAAAGGTTCCATTGCGCTGACGAAAGTGCGTAAGTCTATTTCTAATTAGTCAATTGTTTAGACTCTAGAGTCTTAAACTGCGTAACAAGAAAGAGCAATAACCGGCAAGTTTAATATTATTTATTATATAAATGTATAGGGCAATAAATGCAAATGTCTTTAGATGAATTCACGGTAATCCCAGTAGAGCTATAAATCCGGTCCTACTAAATACTGTTACGCCTAACTAAGCCACACAAAGCCAGGCAAAGTCAAATTAAAAAAGTGTATGTATATTGTTATTTATAGTGATGAATAAATTAACCAAGCCGAAAGACTAGTTTGCAACATAATTATGCCAAAATAATTACCGGAAACTGGGCGACAGAGTTCAAATTCGAACAATGATTAAGTATTGATAAAGTCTTCACACAATCATATTCGAAATGTTTGTTATTATTTTACAAATTGTTATTTTGACTGATTATGATCAGAAAATGCAGTTTTCCAATATATGTTATAACTAGTTATCAATGTTTATCTCTACTTTTGTATATCTTCTACATAACATGACAAAGGTAAACAAAGCCAAAAAAGTCATTAATATACCGCGAATTGTGAGATTAATTAATTTGGATAATAACAAAATCAGACAAAGTCATATTTGAAATGATTTTGTATTTTTATGAGTTACTTGGGTAAACAATGGAAATAAAATGCCTTTATGTACGTCTTATTGAGTTATCAAACATGTGTTGGCAGACTCAACAAGTGTGTCGATGTTTGACAAAGCATAACGAAGGCACACAAATCTTGACAAAATCGTAACCAAATTTATCGACAGAAATGGCTATTTTTCACACAGGCACACAATGTCATAAAATGGTAGACAAAACCATGCAAAGTCATCACAGAAAGTAATGTTATCATTCCTGACTTGAAAAGTAAGCCCCCAAAATGTAACACCTGTATATATTTCAATAACTCACCAATTAAAAGCATGCAACATGCCAAATTATGCCTATTTATACTAGGGGACACGTAAATATTGGTATATCAATAAACAAAAGTTACTCTGTGTTAGCTTCATCGAATATATTTTACATCTCTCTAAACTATATTTCTTGTTTATATTTAACAAACATCTTATTTAAGTTTAAATTCCAAAATGCGGTGTACTTTCGCTCGAACAAAGACAAAAAAAAAAAACAAAAAAAAAACGAACTGGCCTTGTGCTGTATGTGGACTTAATTATGCTGTTAGTTCCTTTATTTGTGATAAGTGCAAGTGTTTGATGCATCCAAAGTGTGATGGGTTGACATCTGATGATTTAAAAACTGTTTCTGGACAATACCCTTATGAGTGTCGTGTGTGCATTTGTACAACCGACAGTGGAGTGTACAACTATGAAAGCTCGATGAACAGTCCAAATACGTTATTATTACTATTATCATGATGTTGATTATAAAAAAAAATTGTTATGGACATGACAGAAACTCACTTATCATAAATTAGTAAATGAAAACAGTAGTAAAATCCTTATTATACCAAAACGGACATATGCAAATGTTAAATATTGTGTGAAAACGCCAAACAGCTTTGATATAAATATTTAACTGCCCAGCCGAGGTCAGGCAACGTTGTGTTTTATCACATATTTTATTTTGATTATTTATAAACGATTTAAATGCACATATTTCTGAACAGAATAACGGTGCATCAGCAGAATCTACGTATAGTATGTACGCTGTATCAATGATATACCACGAAATGTATACATTTTTCATTAAAAGGAAAGGAGGCTTGCACAACGAGTGGTATATTGTGGATAAAGCGTGCATACTATGCATATATTTTATTTACATCACATACAAATAATTTTGCCTTTTGAATGGAGTTTAGACTGACTACGGGCAACTGTGTATTGACCGAGTCAATGAACTCACATCCCAGCCGAGTGTCAACTACAAATAGTAATTTCCTTTTGTGCCTATTCACAATCGCCTCTGCATATTGATAAGTTGATTGTTTACATTTTTTAGTTTCTATTTTTATTCAAGTAATTAAAACAGTATAAGTCACACTTATGATTTATACACGGAAAATGGTTTTTACGAAAAAAGTAGGGCACTACAAACAAAGATTCTTGAATAATGAAACGCTCATCAATACATTAACGTGCAGGCCCATATATATAATGGTGGAATAAAATGTAAGCGAAATGACTAGCCGATAATAGGTAATTAAAACACTGGAATATATTTTAAGATGATCCAAGTCATTATTCTGCCTTAATTAACATTATTATGTTTTCGTGTATTTTCGCCCATATCTTGATAGTTTTGGTCAACAAAGAGAGAGAGAGAGAGAGAGAGAGAGAGAGGCCTTTGGCTATTTAAAATTTAATTAATAATAATCGATTTTTATAACCATATAATATGTTTAATATACAACAACAGCATCAACAAAGCCTTAAATACATTACGTTTGTGTGCCCTGTAACCAAGATATTTACCTTACTGTGTCGACAGGCAATTGCAACTCTGTGTCTTTGATTATATAAACACTTTAGAAAGATCCCAAGGGAAGTGTACACATACCGTTATGACGAATGATATCTTGTCGGTTGCTTGGTGCAAATTCAATGTCTGTTTGTTTTGGGGTTTTTTTGTGTTTTTTTATCCAGTCCAATTTATTTTTCTCTCTCGGGACCGTGGTCATCTTTTTAGATGAAGTATTTTCTTTTCTATTTCTCAAGATAATTATTTATTTCTCCAAATAATGGCAAGGATATAAGGATATAATATTTTGTTTTGGTATACCACTTTACAAAAGTTTTCGCGGTTATCAGCTCCAATTATTATCGCGTTGTTTCTTTGGTTATGGGCAGTGTCGCACCCAATAAGCTTCGTCCCCAAGATGTATCGGACCTACTAAACACAGCAAAGACATATATAAAATATTGTGAATTACGTTAAATATTAAATCATGCATTTTCTCAAACATTTTCTTGTTATCATTATTTGTACAATACTGTAACATTATAAACATTTAATTACGGTTTGAGCAAGTTTATACAAATATCTTCCCAAATGGAAGTTGAATTTTCTTGTTTATTACTTCTACTCTTTCTCCTTATGTTTGACAGTGAAACATCCTCGTGTCAATTTATAAAAACATTTAATTACGTTAAGGGTTGGGAAGAAGAAAAAATGACAGGATCACGACAGGCAAATACATGGCAATTACTTCCAATATTCGAAAATATATAGTGTTGATACAAAATTTATGTCAATAAATATAACAGGATTAGAAAATGTTTTCTTTGTCTATGATCATTATTTTTTATTATCTTTTTAACTCTGTACAAGGATAGAAACGTTTCTAAACTTACAATACTGGAAATTATTCACTGTTGATATAAAATTTACGGCATATGGTAGTGAAGTGCTACTGTATTCCATTAACATGCGCCAACGCCTGTTACAATCACAAATAGGTCAGTAGGACCGTGCTACCTTTAACTCAATTAACACATTTTTATTATGCCATTTTATGACATTATTTTCCCGTGTGAAAAATAACCGTTTATGTCCATAGTTTATCATATACAGACATTTTAAAATAATAAACATTGCAATTAAGACTTCGTCAAGCTGTGTATGCCTTTTTGGAGATGCAGTAATTTGGAATTTGTCTTCCAATTACCAGTCATTCATTATGGTGTGCGTAGTAAATCCAACATTTTTCTTTGTACTTTATGCGGCAAAAACACCATACAACACTAGTACACAGATTTAGTATCACTTTGTATGACTTTGTCAGGATTTGTATGTCTTTCTTATGACTTTGTCAGGCGTCGTGTAATCAGGACATATTTAAATATTGCATTTTATTTCGATAATTATTGAAATGAACAATTTACCAAATAATAAACATTTTACATACGTTTTTTCTTATTATTCGAATTCGAACTTTGCCGCCAAAATGTATTGGTTATTTAATTCGGCTTAGTTATGTTGAAAACTGATCCTTCAGTTTGGTTAATTTATTCGTCAATGTCAGCAGAGACAAAGCAAAAATTTAAAATTCTTATTTATTATTTTAAAATTTTGTATCATTTCCGGTCTCTGTCCTGTCTCGTTCCTTCTCTCATTACTAACTGTAATTAAATGTTTTATTTATATAACTATATTGTCAGCAATAAATGTTCGACATCCTCATGACCTAGTTTTGTCCTTTAAAACGTCTGTGGAATGAGCAATTTTCATCTGCACGTTTCTTGATGACATTTAAGGTGCCGGGCATTCAACAATCCGGATTTATCTTTTTTATTAAGATATATTTGTATTAACATGTAGAACAAGTAATATTAAATTTATTCTGAGTAAATGAGCATACACGACTACACTGATATATACTAGTACTTTAGTTTCCTACAACTGTCCGAAGCCATACAAGATCAAGGGTAAGGCCTACTTTGTTGAGGGCCGAGATCTCCAGTTGCCTACTTAAGTAGATCTCAGCTTTGTGACTTTACGAATAAAATCGACGTAAGCACTATACAGTGACTCGCCTTTAGAGTGCAAACTACGATCATTATTCATTAAAATACCCTTACAAAAAGTCCATTATTATAA
Source organism: Sinohyriopsis cumingii (assembly GCA_028554795.2). NCBI lineage: Eukaryota > Metazoa > Mollusca > Bivalvia > Unionida > Unionidae > Sinohyriopsis > Sinohyriopsis cumingii. Next base: position 77,586,302 of record CM068828.1, read on the forward strand.
AAATAATACACGTAATATTGATAATACAAACAGTAACACATAACCAAAGGATAGGAGACACTCTTTGACACATGTTCCCGTAGGGTCGTTCTTGTACATACAAAAGTGTGCATCGAAAACCCTTAGCCAGCCATCGGAAATTTTTAAACACATTTTATGAAAATAAATTTGCCTGTGCTTCATCATGATAAGAATACAATTACCATGTAATAAAAAAACAATTTGAACTTAATTCGCCTACTTACAATTTTACACAACATGCACTATAAAATAAGGATATTTCTCGCAACATACATTTATATTATTATGAATCTAATTGTACATGTATATAATGTAACTATGTTTGAACTTTAATAAAAATGAAAATACGTACCTTTACCGCTAACAGTTCCAGTCAACAATGGCGTAAGGGGCCGTTCACGAGTCTGTATTAGCAGGAATCGGTTCACAATTAATACTTCCAGTTCAGTACCCACGAATGTAGTTCTAGTCTATTTTTAGAACATTTTTTCCTCTCTCATTTTGGTGGTGATAGAAGAGTTTTATTTATGCATTTTTGGTAGGGATTTAAAGGTAACTGTTTATTCTTCATAATATGAGCTCAGGGTGTTGTTGTCTGTATGTATTTTGGCGACAGTGCACAGTGAGTAATAAGGCCTTGGTGATGATCCGGAAGTGAAATTCGTGTTCTGGTTACATGCTGTTATGTTGACAGTCAATAACCTAAAAAAAGAGCAGGTCAACCTTTGACAAGAACTTCACCGTGAAGTCATCTTTGAAGGTATTTTAGATTAACATATGATTTGCATTGATTTTCACACAGTGGAAAGGTCAGCACTGAGAAACAAATGTAGAGAACATATAGTAAAATTAATTGTGTACTATGTCCATATGCAACGCAGTCCACCATATTTGCTGCACAGAAGCACGATCGCAAGATATATCACATTGACATTTCCGTGGCGAAATTAAACACTTGAATGGCTAGGCTGAATGTAAGGGATACATGAACGTCATATCCGTTTTTGGCACGCAAAAACTACCGATTGTTTACGGAGATCGCCGAATAATGTCATTTAAAAAAGCGAATGTTTAAGTCTAATTAAACATTTTATGGTGTGCATGCATAACAAATGCGTTTCTTTATGACTATAATAATATAACACGTTTGTACAATATATGTGGGAAGTGAACTTTAATAAAGGAAAACTTTGTATGCATTTACTTAAGTTATTTCAGCGAACTGAGATAAATAATTTATCATCTCATGTTAATCAATATAAAGAATGCTTAAAAAATCAACAACCTTTCATCTGATGAACAATATAATTTGTCGCAACTAAAAGTTGCAACGAATGCAGGTTTGGCTATTATCGCTATTATTTCACGTTAAAACATACTTGTCTGACCCTTTTGCCATCCAGGATTTGATACGAAACATTATGAATCAAGCAAGTCATTTGACCATACATTGCCTTGGAATAAATCTCTTCTAAGAGAAAGATAACGTTTATATGAATCTCTAACCAGTAAATAAAATAATATAAAACCTTGAATTTGCTAAAACCATTGTACGGCCTTCTAAACTCACTTCAGTACCGCCATAAAAATGTAGAATTCTTCGCGATAAATTATCATTAGCCGTGAAGGAGATTCGCATGTAAGCTATTAAGACAAATGTGGATTTCATTTGTTCCCTGATGATTATAATAGATAGTTTGCCAGATTATACATAAATACGAGAGAGAGAGAGAGAGAGAGAGAGAGAGAGAGCGACAGCGAGGTAAATTCAAATAATCTTCATTAAACATTAAACTCTGTGGTTTAAAATTGTTCTGTTGATATAAAATATTTAAACTGAACGAACGAAGAACGAATTCAATAATGGAAGAACAAACAATAAATGAATATATGAGAAAAGAGACAAACAGGATAATTACAAAATGCGCAGACGAATGGTAACAAATAAGAGGATACGGTTACGTCTAATGGTTCAAAGAAATATTTTACAGAGATATTTTAACAAATTATTACACTCCCGAAAAGCTAAAACAAAACGCCTGCAAACAACATGAAAGAGGAAACGTGCAACATACATACAATTTTGACTTATACTTTTTTATGGGATATCAGTACCATCTATTAATTTATAATATAGTTGTTTGTTTATAAAGTCATTTGTGTAAAAGACAATATTATTATGATTGGTAACTCTTACATCATAGAACGCAATTAAAAGGTGAGGTCACGTCGTGTGTGTAGTCTGCATAAAAAATATGTTATGAAAAATTCGTTCATGAATCAAGGCCGATTGATAAGTTCATAGCAACACCTAATTCGGTCAAGTATGTCACGCATTATTCGAATGGAGGTCTTGTCAACATGGCGTAATCATAGGGAGTACATTTCTGATGTGGATATGTCACGACTGTCCTAGCCTCTGATAATAATAATAATAATAATAGGAAGAAGAAGAAAAAGAAAAAGAAGAAGAAGAAGAAAAATATTGACAACCAAGTTATTTTGTAAAGAGAATAATGATTTCAGTATTGCTCGAGAATCTTTTCTTTTGATTCAGATTTTCATTATAGGATATAAAATAATTAAAGTATTGCATTAGGATTCTTCAGTTATAGTAAGATTCTGTAAGAATCGTGACAGAAAAATTGGTTTATTTATAAGTTGTTCATTAAAACTGCAAAGAGGAAAAACCTTTTATACTAAACAGACAATACCTGGCTGAACTATTATAAAAGTATTCGAGGACTTTCGATATCTGAATAATTCCATTGGGTTATATGAGACATTCAATGATTTTAGTGACATTCAGCTTTCACCTGTGTACCTTGAAGTAAAAAAATTTGATATTTAGAACATTGTTTCTTCATTGGTGCTAGTACATGAGCACATTAGAAGCTTCATTTGGAATACCTTTGGATCGTTTCCAGATGACTTTGAAATGCATAGTACATGTTTGTTTTATATGCTAGGGAAACAAATTTAAAGTTTGGAAACTTGAATGCTTGTTGGGATTTACATTGTCTTGTTACACACTTTATGCCCCAAGACATACTACACTGTTACAACGCAAATTAAAATGGTAACGGGTTTGAGAAATAGTAAGAAATGTAGATGTAAAAATATCTTTATTACGGATCAACTCAAAATTACAAACATTATCACAAGTAAGATGAATATGATATGCATGAAACAAACGAACCAAACTATGAAATAGTTAATGACAATGAGAATGCTAAAATGATTTTAAATATAAAGGATCATCCATTATTATGCAGCAAAGATTGGTTGTACATACATAGAAAATGCTTATAACTGTAGTATTTTATTTCTTGCGTTAATGCAATCATAGAATGAAATCTCTACTACAGTAATGTTTATTGCTAAATATAATTATAATATCTGTAGGTTCTTTTTTTTAATTCTTCTTTAACAGAAATGTTTAGCAGCTTCTTTTCTAGACACGCTCTTTACAGCTTCAAAGGTTTCATAAAAGAAACAATTCCACGCACAATTACAGGGTCAACACTGCAGAGGATTTCTTTCTGATGCTGTCTTAAGGAACTTTAATTCTGAATTATTCTTGTGCTATGGTACGGTCTTGGAATGAGGCATCGATCATTTGTCCTGTATGAACTGTCTTGTCTGAAAGATATAAAAACACATCATAATAACTTCAATACTGCTTTTGCATTTTATGCATTTGCTGGCAGTAAGTGATGCAAACTTTTACCTAAAGCAAGATTTTAAAAAATATGTTCTTTCCCATTACAGGTTCAATCTTGAAATGTAGAACGAATACACTACTTCCGCAAATGAATTTCTGCTTGGTTCAAGACTAGCAAAAGAAAAGGAAAAATATGATGGATTAGAGAAATGTGTGGATGGAGCGAATGCATTTTTGACATCATAGAGGACAAGCGATTGATGATATATGAAATGAAAATGGAACAAAAACTAAACAAACAAACAAAACAAAAAAAAAAACAGAATTGTAAAAAAATGTTGATTTCTTGGCTAGTAACATATAGAAACACGTAAACAATAAATGACACATGCAAATGAAAAAGGCAGTATCAGTCTCGGGAAATTTTTCGTGAGTCTGATTAATTGGAATCTGGAATGATCCGATCTGATGAATCATATTTTCTGTGATTTGCTTTTAATAATAATAATATTTTCAGACGGTGACTCAGTTAGTTACAAATGAGAAACTAATCTACATTGAGGCACACACGTACGCAAGCACAAGCAAAATACACATTATGTCAACAACTATTCACTTAAATGTTACATTGCTGCAGAAATGAGAATGAAGTACAAGAATTGGGTGGTGTAACACGTACTTTAATAAGTATACCATTTTATACGATTACATTCATCTAATAAACCAGTTGTGGATGAGATGCTTGGATGTGATTTAATATTACGTGGAATGTTATCCCAAACACACGCAACTGAAAATTTAAATATATTTTTTAGCTCCCTTTTTTGTCTTGGGTAACATGGAATTTGTGCCCTTTGAATGATCTGGAGTATCAACAGATTATCTTTCCTGGAAAATGCTGTTAGGTAAGTGCGGGCAGATTGTATAAAAGACTTGTACATTATTTTGGCATTTTTCAAAAAAAATATTTCATGTATTGGTAATATCTTGAATACAAGCATTGCAGTTTGAACATTTTCTGTTTGCTGATCAAGAATATTTTACATGCCCTTTCCTGGAGTCTGGAAAATTTTCCCGTATTTTATAGCAGTTGTGCTCCCCCAAATTATGTTGCAATAGTCAAGATGCGGTTGAATGTAACTTTTGTAAAAAGTAACTCTGTAATGTAACATAATAAAGTTCTTGATTTTCTTTAGGGGTAAAGATAAGAGTTGTTTTCTTTGAAACATAATTTATATTAGCTATTATCTAAAAATATTCCAAGAATTCTAACACGTCATTTTCAGATCCGTGTTATCATAGAGAACATACAGCATATCCGTTTGCAATCTTGCTTTTTCCTGCCGTGTAGTTATCAACATAGCCTTTGGTTTTGTCCGTATTGAGGACCATACCAATTTCCTTGCACCATATTGATAATTTGTTGTGATCACTTTAAAGATTTCTTCAACTTCAGCTTGGATACCTTGAGCAAACAGAGTAGTGTCATCAGCAAAAATGTCAGTTGATGAGACTGCATCTCTTGTTTTTAGGGGTAGGTCATTTATGAACAAAACAAATAACAAGGAGCCCAAGATAGTACCTTGTGGCACTCCACATATTATCATTTTAATTTCAGATAGGTGTAAATTTAATATTACCTGTTGAGACCTATTGCTCAAGCAGGATGGGAACCACTGAAGCGCACCTTCACTACATTGATATATTTTTACCTTTTCAAGGAAATTTCATTGATCTACCTGGTCAAAAGCGATTCGAAAATCAATTATTACAGTACCAACTAACTTTCCTTCATATAAGGTTTTCAACCACTTATAAGTCACAGAGATAGTGCAGTTTCACGAGAATGATCTTTCCGAAAGTCAGATTGATTGTCATGAAGTAGATTGTTATCATTGATACAGTTCATACAATGTTTTGTAACTTTATTACCACTATCTGCCAATTAGTTCCCATATATTCCGATCTCCTTCAGTATAATGCAGTAATTGAAGTACATAACTGCTCAGTCTAAAGTGTGCTATATCTCGTTATTGGATTCTGGTACTGGCGCCATATAAGCTAGTGGTTAATTAGATACAAAAATGGATAGCTGGCAAAATATATAATTAGATATAAAGGTAAATAGTTCATACTAGCCAGGTACTAGCCAGGTATCTCACAATGACTATATACACTAGTTGTTAATTAGAGATAAGGGAATTATTAATTAGAGATAAGGGAATTATTTCATACTGGTCAGATAGCTCCTATTGCCCTAATGCACTAATGGTTAAACAGATATAAATGCAGACACTGACATGATTTGTGACACTACCAGATAAATGGCACTGACTAAATACACTAGTGATTAATCTGAGACAAAGGCAGACGGTCATAACAAACTTTGGTGTTGCCAAACTTGAAAAATGGGAACCGCCGAAGCTCAGTTGCATGAGCGTTGGACAAGAATCAAACGGCAGCGGGTTCAGTACCCTCACATGTTTGCCTTAGTCGGCTACCACGGTATATCCATGAGAAAGACGCTTAGAGACGGTTTTCCATGCATGATGCAGACAATATGTTAAAAATCACCTAAACCCAAGACAAATACCAAACCACCCCAACAAGCATACATTCCTATACGAATCAAGCTCACCTCACCTATTTTTTCTACAGTAATGGATAACTGGCTTCTGTAGCAATGCCACACATGTTTCCCTTATTTCTGGCCATCTTGATGTGCCCTTCTAGTCCCCAATATTCACTCCAGCTGTAACGAAATTAGACCAATTTATATTAATGTCAATGATACAGTACTATTGTCTATGTAAAGTCAATAATGAGACTTTACTACTGTCTATGTAATGTCAATAACGAGACTGTACTATTATCTAGGCAAATTCAATAATGAGACTACTATTGTCTATGCAAAGTCAATAATGATTCAATAATGATTCTCTACTATTATCTATGTAAAGTCAATAGTGAGACTTATTGTCTATGTAAAGCATTGATACAGGAATGCTCAGGTGAACACAAAATCGTTTACATACATACAATTCCTTACAATTTGACATGATATAATTACGAAGCCATACTGTACGTAACGTCGTATCATACTGCTGCTTTATGTTTTTAGTACGTTCTGCGATTACAGCAGAAGGTACGGCTAACGTAAGTCTATTTTTAGATGAGATTCACAAAGCAATCGTAAGCATGTAACTTAAACTTAAGACCGATCGTTGATCATAAGAACTCTTTTGCGGTGTAAGTGTAGTAATGTTGTATTTGTGGTATAGTTGTACATGTGGTAAAGTTTTATGCATACTGCCCTTATCCTTCATTCAGCCAGGTATCCCACCTGTGAATTTTTCGATGTAAGCTCACATAAACGAGTAACTATTACTGTAACAGGTTACAGGTAGGGACAATTTTCCTGGAGAGACAACTATAATACACCACTACTACTATCACTATTATTATTATTATTATTATTATTATTATTATTATTATTATTTAGTTTTTTTTGCATTTCGGTTGCCAATGTCACATAAAATGTATGAATCTAATTTCAGTATAGTAAATTCCGATGCAAAAGATTGTGGGTACGTGTATTGTTGTGATAAGAATGGCTAGATACCTCACGCTGGGAAATTGGATATCAGATCAGGGTTGAGATTATGAATGGTCATAGTGCTAATAGTGCTACCTACTTTGAGCTGTTACTTCAATATGGATTAAGGGGTCTACGAAATATAGGGGCGTTATTAGATCATGTGATAATCCGGCCCTTCAGATAACAATAGAGAGATTCATTTCATAATATGTATATATAATTAAACCTCTCTAAACCAGCCCCTTTGTAATCTGATAAAGCATATTGGCTGGATATGTTGGTCTCATTATTATGTGCTTCTCAAAGATTTCATAGCTACTTGTAAAAAGCATTCCCTTGTCTCCGTTACTAACCAGTTCATGACAACACCTTAATTCACTTGCACTTGTCCATATGCGAATTTGCATAAATCGTAATTACTACACTGTATATGCCTACCTATTTTTTACAAGCCAGTAATCTTGACCGTCATCTGTGCCATATCCAACGACTAGAACAGAGTGGCTTAGATCTGTAGTTCTGCAATGCGGGTCATCATACACTCCTGAAATAGTGTAAATCAACGTACTTACTCGCGATTAAGAGATGATGAAGGTTTATGCTTCACATTACCGGATTTTGCACGTTACTAAAATAAATACATTACGGGTAAGCTTCCTTTGTTCCGTATCAATAATTTCTGAGGTCAGTGATCAGTATTCCTCGAGGTGATCATACATATCAATTTGTATAAATACACATGCAAACAGATTACTAAAGTGCAAAACGCAAATGCAATCAAACATTTGCCAACAGTAATGACAACTACAATGCCATTATGATGAAAATCAGATCTCTACTGTCCTACGTGAAGATCTGACAGCGACCGCTTAGTGGAAATGTTCTGGTGACCTTTGAATTGGCTAGAAAATATGCATCTTGAAGAATCTGAAAGTGAATCCAATCGTTCCGCAGACATTGACGCTCTTCAACAATTGCTGCTCAGTCTCCAAAACGCGAAGATCAGAATTTATATGAACATAACTCATAAGCAGTCGCTGTTAGAGCTTTATGTACGACAACGGAGATTTTGTTTAAATCAAATTTACTACAATGTCGCAAGGAAAAGCGATCTCTATACCCAGCCTGGTTAAAATGCCACCAAAAATAGCGATTCCTATACACGGTCTGATTAAAACAGATTTACTTTACAATCGGTATAACTGACAGACACTGGCATGGATTCTTAACCTGCAGACCTTTTAGACAGAGTGTTACATTTGGTATAAGGGATATTTATCGCTAGAAATTATATGTTCCGAATGTAGTTCTACACTTAGCTCCATAAACGTCAAAGTTGTAACTTAATCAGTGAATCGAGAGGTCAGCAGAATATCACCTCGCATCGGTGTCCATTAAATCTTTGTTGTGTCAGAGATCTGGATTGTAATAAAATTGTCCCAATACAATGACAAAATTTCAAAGGTGAAACGAAAATTTGAGGTTGGTTAAAATTACCTCCTTGGTAAAGCTGGAATAATATTGAATTGGCATCAATAGCTACGGAAATTGGTCCGACGGTGGCAACAGCTTCCTGAAGGGCTGATTCACTGACATTCTTGATATCAACACAGCCGGTGTCCTTTGTCACTACTTTGGAGACATCATACACACAGTTTCCATCCTGTTTTTACAAAATGATGTAAAAAATGCTATATTAATGTCATTCAAAACTTCACTAGAAAGACGAGTTACATTTTATCAATACCCACATGATGGCATTTAAAAGAAAAGTATAGCAACATTGCAGAATTTGTACACTTACAAAGGCATAATACTGGTTGTCCTTGCGTCCTGGTACTTCGCATTTTTAACGAAAATTTCATTATAAAATTATCCCTATGCCTATGAAAAAAATTTGATTGCCGAAGGCTCCATTCATATGTTTTATAGTTTAATGAAACTCTTAATGTGGGACGGTATGGGCAGCAACAACATATCTATAAATCTAGAAAAGTTAGTTAACATTTGAGAATCCAAAAGAACATCTTGGTACTTTACAATTTTAAACATGTTTTTTTCGTAGCAGTTTAGTACCATGTAATACAGAAAAGATTTATTTTCCTGTTTTAATATAATTCGTGCAGAGAACGTTTTTACCCAGTACGTTGTCCTTGATGTAGTACAATCTTCCACTAACATGATCAAATTATATTTTTCGCCAAAGACAATTCTGCATTAAGAAGCAGTCTTGAAACGGCTGTCGCTTCCGCTGCTATAAACTGATCAGTGGAAGCAAAAATCTGACTTTTTCACTAAGTCAATATGAAAAGTCACGTTAGGCCATGCTTGGTTAATCTGTCGATGAAATATTTCATAGCGCAATAATTAGTTAAGAACACTTACTCGTTTTTATGACACTGAGACAATATAATCAGATGGTCATGTGGCTTGCATCGATACTATGGACAGTTGTTAAGTGTACTTCCGTGGCATGCTGGGTAATAATTACAGTTACGATACAAGATTAACAAAGTAAACTGGATTAAACAAACTTCACTCTGACTAAAATCATATCTCCACAGTACTAGTTTACAACAGTGGATATCTGAATTTAGTCAGATTGAAACAACATTCAACACCGCATTAATAAACAGGACTCATATTCCACGAATCTCCTTCCCACTACAAAATGCATAATGATGTACCCTTCACGTTTACGTCTTTCAAATACGGTTGCCACAAAATATCTGGACAAAATCAGAAGCTATACGCTTGCTAATATTGATTTGAATACGCATGTTGAGCAATACTTTGACCGACGCAAGACAACAGAAAGATTTTATTATACCTTTCCTTTGTATGGGTATCCCTCTTTAGTCTCAATGCCATACTTCTTGATGTACGCAAAGGAAGGGTCCATAAGACCACCTTCACACCCCAAGTTTTCGAAGGTCTTGGAACAATCCACAAGTTGCTGTTCACTAAGGGAAATCAGTTTACCGATCTTACGGAAGTTTTGACCCTCCAAAGCACCTGTCTGAAAAAGGGAATAGAAGTAACATACTGTTGTTTTATATGAGAATGAATCTTTGTTCTTTACGTCCGGTTGCTACCTCAGTTCCTCGATATGATTTATTTCCCCTATAGATGCAGCAACATGACTGGGTAAACTCACTTGGTTGACTTACTGAGAGAAATTCACAAAATATCAGTGTAAAATATTAGCTATGAAGCATAACACCTATTATTCATATGTTAAAATCCATACTGTTCACTCACATAGAACCATATCCAAATCCTCTTCACATAGTTAAGACAAAAATTAACTTTTTGTTTATTTGAAACTGGTTACCACTACGAAACATAATTTGCAGTTTTACTTATTGATGAACAAAATGGGTTACAGGAAATAACAAGGGAGACAGGCAAACTAGCCAATATATCTTGTAACAATATGAATTTTAAATCTTGTAAATATACTTACTGTACTGAATGTCCAGCAGGAGCCACACAGTCCGTGTAATGATTGGATAATAAATTTTGAAATTTAGTATACGATAGACACTGAAAATCCAAATTGTTGTTTTTATTATCGTAATCTATCATACCCCATGATAGGCGTATTTGCAGATTTAATACTTTGTATTAGAAGACTGCTCTACTGTTTAGACTCACGACTTTGCATTTATAAGTCTACAAGCTAACGCGAAGCTTTTTGGCTTTTTTTTACGCGGGGGGTGGAGGGGATGACGCTTCACCGACTGTCAACATTTTGCCAAAATTGTATATGCTTTTTACGAAAGGACTGAGTAATAATCAGAAAGGAGAGAATGTTCTGGAGGTACATAATTTTCTCAGAATGATTTGTTCATTTGTATGCTTAGCCAAATGAAAAGCTTCAACCATTTTCTTTTACTGTGTCGTTGGGTTAGCAAAGCTAATCCAATAATCAGATCTCGATATGGAACAACTCTCCTCGCTGACCACAAAGACTTCAACATGTTGTCATCCCGACCATGACATAATCAGCAGTATATTGGTCGGCAGGGGTTAATTTAAAACTCTAAGGCCTCTACAACAGTGATACTAGACTTTATTTAAATTCCATTTAAAAAACCAGGTATTATAAATAACTAATCACGTTCCTATCCACAGGTCTGCTACACCTTCACATGTCAATAAAAATGGATCCCGTTGAGTTTGTCATCGTGTTTTCCCTCCTAAATTGTATCTTTGGTATGAATGTGCCAGCTAAGTTGCACCAGTTTTATAGAAATTGCTTTTTATGAAAACATGTGCTTAATGTGATCATTATTCTCTCAGTGCTGTTGATGATTAAGTCCTTATAGATTAGACAAAAACAAACCGTACTAAACCAGTCGTTCTAGCTAGCTAACATTTGTGATTTTGTGACGTCAGCTGAACTCAAAACTTAAGAATTTTCATCTGGCCATTTGAGTACAAATCCATTGCTAAACAACACTTTTATTTTGTATATAATTTAGATAACTATGTGTATAAGTTTGTTTCTGTAACCCATGGTCAAGCTTGAGCATTTGGGCTAATATTTCGCCAGTGTATCCAGAAACCAGAAAAAAGGTTTGAATACGTGATGCCCAGTCTTTGAGTATTCGGAAAGCAGGAAATATGTTTTAATACGTGATGCACAGTATTTGAGTATTTGGAAACTAGGAAATAGGTTCTAATTAAGAGTTTAACGTTGTTAATGTCTGAGTTTATCGTGGTATAAACTGTCAGTTGTCGACTCACACAGCCAATAAGGGCCTTATGTAAGCTGTGTGAGTCGGCAAATGACAGTTCATACCACGATAAACTCAGGAATAAAATACGTTAAACTCTTATAATTGAAATTTCAATTATTCGTTATGTTATTTTGTTTGCATCATTAAAAAAAACAAAAATCTTAATTGAGCGTAGTAATACATGTTTGGGGTTTTCCTGTTACTTAGCTATTTATAGCACTTGGGATTGTCCTGCTTGATCGTAATAAGGTCATTATAATACCAGTTCCTTCACTAATGGAAGCCAAATTTATTCAACTATTTTATAAAAAAAATTGTACGACTCTTCTTTTCCTTTAATGCTTACTTCGTGTCTGCCTTCACTGGCAGTGTTTTTCTTATGCTTTACACGTGACTCTATTTATAAAAGTGGGTATTCTTGCAAAAGTAGTTCTCCTTACAGTTCATACAGAAATAAATGCAATTTATTTTGATCACGTGGTAACATTCTGACCAATGGAAATGTTACTTTCCTTAACCAGCTACTGGCATTGCAATTGTTACGTGATGCACAGTCTTTCAGTATTCGGAAACGAGGAAATGGTTTGAAATCCAGAGCGTAGGCCTGTGCTAATGTCAATATTTGTATACGTATGTTTGGGTATCACAAAGAAGAGTGAATTAACTTTCTTTTTTACGGCCCCGAGTTACCGAGCGATCTAAAACTCTCACCCTTACAGTTCTGTTTGAGTCTCTGGCTCGGCCAATGTATGTTAGAATGCTTAGCGGTAGATTCCCGTGTTCTGGTGGTTCTTACCGAGGTTTTACTGGGTTCTTTTACCAGTTATCCTGGCCGCCACGTAAAGCCTTTTGTGTGCTGAAAAATGGCGAAAAACAACCCACAACAACAGTTTTCTTTTCTGTTTTTTGCTTCAACAACTGTTTACCTGATTATTTACAGGTGTTACACATCCCTTCTCTGTCCAGTTGACTTCATCCGGCAGCATCGTATTATGTGCGGCTTGGAAAGTACTGCAGTTGACGTCTGCTAGATTGGCTCTCGTCTTTGCACAACCAGTGTACATTGCTCGGAACTCATATGAGCTCTGAAAAGAGGTATATACGTATAAATGGTAACACTGAGTAGTGAGACATCTTGCATCTAGCAACATAATGCATGGTCATAAACTTTATATATTGGTAGGTCTTTCTTTTCTGGAAGACTGCAACTTGTGAAGCTATATCACACTGTATTTTTGCCAAAATTCTTTTCCCTTGAGAGGCCCATAGTGAACAGTTTTAATAAAATATGTTAGCTTACGTGCTATGAACACTGGTCCCTTTTCAGACGTTGGCAGTAGCAAGTCTGAACAAGCCTGGCTGCTGAAACTTTCCTATTTGATTACCAATGAAAAAGGCTATTGCTAGGAACCAAGTGCAAAAGTTTACTTATCAAAATTTAGTGATATCTTTTTGTGCTAAGATTTATCAAGTTTCCTTTGAAATTAGTTTACTTAAACTAATTATTTTTTGTAACTGATTAATTGAGACAAATTTAAATGGACCTGTTTTTGCTCAGATGGCTTACATTTACTTAAAAGTCACATACAATAGCAATGATTTCAAAAGTTAGAATTGAAACGCTTTAATGCCATGGGGACCCGAGTGGTCTAAAGCGCTCTCCGCTACGGATCACTGTCATCTGACCTCTGTCTGCGTGGGTTCGAGTCTCAGATTCGGCCAATGTGGGTATGTGAGAAAGCCTGCCAGTAGCTTCTCGTGGGTAGGTGGTTCTTTCTGGGGGTTTTCCCGGGTTCTTCCTCCACCATTAATACTGGCTGCCATGTATCGTGTGCTGACAAATGGCGTTAAAAACAACAACAACTACAACTTTAATGCCATAATGTGTCATTCCATAATTGATCAGGCATTTAAATATCTGTTCTTTTCGTGTAGATCCATCCTAAAGTTATGAAACTTTAAATGAACATAATGATATGTACCTTCAAAACACCTTAATAATATATCGTTTATTGATGACCCTATATATTTAGAACTGTTCCCGGTTCTTGTAAAATTAACCCACACAAGGTTGAAATAAAATATTATTATATTAGAGTCTACACCGTATCCAGAAGGCAATATTAAATAATGGAAGATACATGGATGGTAAGTTGCCAGGCCATGTCGTAAGCTCACTTCGCCTATTACAATTTGTGTCAAAACTATCTAGCATGTTGGCATTATAATGCGTCATTATCGGATAACAGAATTTACCAGATCTGAAAAGTGGTTCAGTCCCAACCAGTAAGTTGTCTCTCCTTTCTTATATTTCTGGTTGTGGAAATAAATTTGCTTAATGTTCTCAGCAAAATTAGAACGTCTATATGCTTCTTCTTCTCTGTTCTGATACTGCTTGCCTGGAAGGACAAAATTAAAAGAAAATGTACATATGATTATCTATCAGAGAAAATAACGTGTTTGTCAGGATTCCCTTGAGGGGGATACTAGTCTGGCAGAGAAATAGTTCAAATTTAAAAATACCTAAAATGTGTTGGTTTTTTAAATACTTTTAGGTGTACATTAATAACTTTGATATTCAGTATTTCTATTTGGCTGAGCAAAATATTCTTCTTTTGCATTTTTCACACTTTCTACAGCTCGAATATTTACGTTTCGCGCTTTTTTCAGGTCGGATGTTGACACCTATCCCTTCACTAGCCAGATCAGGATCAAACATGGTATCAAAGATGTGTACAACAAGTACATGTATCACTAAAATGCTGATCAGCTGAATTATAAAGTCCAACAACTGATAAATGTGTGATGTATTCATCAATATACAGATAAGGTAAAGTCGGCATGCTCAATATATCCATTCTTTGATTTCTTCATTCGCTTAACAAATAAATATATTTTTCTTTAGCAATCTGGTAAAATCCACACCCTCATGCACTCACTCCAAAGCTCTTTCCACTTACAAAACACATATCTACCTTTTCATTTATCAGTCTATCTGTATACATGAATGTCTACGTTTGATCTTCTAACTATATATCGTATGTATTCTAACCCTTCTCCATATCTATCCATTCGTGCTATTTAGATATATCTTTTCCAGACAATAACAACTATCGAAATATAGGTTCATCGTGCACACATGTATAAGAAGACAAAAAAAAAAATAAAAATAATACTTCATGTTATAATGTTTCGTTTAAAAATCCATGCATGAAACTGTCTTATCTACATATACTCATGATTTCAAAAAATTCCCATTTTTAGATCACTATTTTTGATGACCATAATACTAATAATTTTACAATGCAACAATTAATTGCATTGAAAATTTGTCACAGTAGTGTTGTACTCTTTGTTCAACCATGCCAAAATAGAATCTTATACTTTCGTACAAAAAATTCAAGACAATACTTTCGATGAAATTTCGGCATACTTGACCTTTGACCTCTTTGAATCATCCTCAAGAGAGGTACCATATTATCACGTCTTCCACAAGGATTATTTGGAACGTTACATTACAAGAGATTTTGGCATGGTTCTAATCTTTACCTTGTGCTCTACATTTCGTTTGCACTGTGTATTCGGGATAGTTCTTGTGTGCTGATAAATCCTATGCATACACTCGCAGATATATCCATCTTCGCTAGCAGAGGTTACGATATGATAAACCCTATCTACACCTTGGCGTATCGCGCAGATATTTCTGTGCTTCGGGTATGTGAATTTCACTGGATGCGGAGGCAAGCCACGGCATCCAACCACAATTAAGTTGTTCAGATTTAAATACTGTTCCTACATGATCGAGACAATGGGAGAACTCAACTTGAATGGACTGATAAATAAGCAATTTTCCACTACCGGTCCATGGTTGTACAAATACATTTCACTGAAATACACCTGTAATGTCTTCCCTCTGGTATGTAGCCATACTTGCGATATTAAACTTACAAATTATCCATTTGAAGTCAATTTCGGCCGATGTACAATGCATCACTGTTACACGCTATTGGCAAGATGGCATTGTATACCAAGGGAGGCAACTCATGAAATCCAATAGATGTCGCAAGGACATAGCACTACAATACTCAGTCCGCCATGGTGGAGATTGGGTTATTGTATCGGAACCTTGGCTAACGAAGATGAGATATACGTAATGTTTGTTGACTCTAAACTTGGTGGTCTAGGAGATAAGGTTATAGACAAAGGTAATTGCATTAACCCCTCGAAAGCATAAAGATCAAGTTCTCCGTGGATAGAGTTCACGTATCCCTTGGATACAGCCTTAACTAGAATAATTTAACTCACCATATTTTGCTTTGAACATTTCCCATGACTTTCCAATTATTGATGGATGGATGTCTTTGACTGGTCCTTTTTCAAATCGCTGGACATAAGTTAGATTTCCTGGTGCTGCAGATATCAAAGATGCTGTCACCAGAAAGATCACAATACTTACATACATATTGATGGTTTCTAACTTCAAGTAACTGAAAATACAAAAATACACTAGTTAACGCTTCGCCTACCATGTGTACGCGATATGGGCTCCTTCCGAATGATCCTTACCTCTAAGCGTATGGTGAACACAAAGGTGGATCTTTCATGTACCTCGTGATATGTAAATGACAAATCATTACTTTAGTAGAACTGTAGCCATATTTGAAAAGAAAAACGGCAGTGCTAAGAAAACATGTGGTAAATGGACGCCTGGGGCCCGCCTGCATGCTAAGTGAAATGCCCATCAAACTTGTCGAAAACAAAACATTTGCCAGAGAAAACTTCGTTTGCGCTGACGTGTAAGTCTATTTTAAGTTGTTGAAAGAGTATTATATATTTATTTTTATCCACATATAGACCACTTGCTATTATGAAAAATTGGCAATGCCAAGTTTTTGAATTATGTAATATACAGGTAAAGGAAGTGAGACACCATTTTGTGTAAGTTCATTCTTTGCAAATACATGCAAAATATTATAAAAGCGTAACAAAGAACACTCCTATATTTTGTACTGATTTTATGATTCATGCAATGTTTCACTTTCGTCGATCTCTATAGGGGGTATGACTAAAGTGCGAAAAGTTACGAAAAGTTGAGAACAGTTTCAAAAACCTACCATTTTTTTTAAAGTTGGGGAAAATACAAAAAAAATTAATATAAGCTAAGACGAGAAAAGTTGCCTTTAATTGAGTATTTAAGCTTATTTGTTCCCAAATTTCGGTCGCTCAAAGTTACAACAAAGTCCTTTTATCGACATTTCGTTTTATTAAAACAAGTAAGTAATAGCAAAGGTTTTCGTTATCTTCATTTGCATCAGTGTAAATAATATTCGAATCAGCTACATAAACATGATTTTCACATCCAAAAATAAAGTTAAAACGGGTGGGAAAATAGGGTATCGGTTTATTATTGTAATAGTTTGATTGCTACACAGTACCGGTTAACATGGGGACAACAATTATTATCCGTGAAGATTATTATTATTATTATATGGTGCTTATCTGTAACACAGGCCACTGGCTTGCGATGATTATCTATACATCATGCAATACAAAAGGCGTTTGAGCGCGTAATAGAAGGGGAAAAAACACCGTATATATTGGCAATTTTTTATATTTAAGTAATCATTTTATTATATTTTGTTTCTATATGGGTGAAATACAAATGTATATTATACATTACTAACTCAATATAGATTAAGGAGAACTCTAACGCCGGAATGGAACAAACGACCGTTTTGTGATATTTATCTAGTGTCAATACAGCAGGACTTGATGATATAATTATTGGTAAATTAGTCATCTGAATTTTTCTTGTATCGTTTTGTATAAAATACCTAAATGTTTCGAAAGTTGGATTATTAAATACATAGGTGGGTAAATATTTCTCCGTAATTCTCTAAATGACGGACAGGCAGTAATAAAATGGAATTCCTTTTCGATATGTTAACATTAAAAATGTATAACCTTTCTTCATAACAAATATTTTCATATCTTCCTGTGTTACCTCTGATTGGCAAGTTCCCCACTCATAGCACTGTGATTATATAACAACAATCGCTGTCTCCTAACAACTCTAGATATCTTTGACAAGTGCCCCCAACGACATATCATTTTCGGATACTATTTTTATCTGGCCAAACCTATCCCATAGCCGCATCCGGTACGATCATGCACATTTGACATAGGGCAACTCGAGCGAACTACACTTCTTACATGAACAGAACATTTGTCATTATAGATCTCTGTAGATAGTAGTATACAATAATATGCCAGCCCACAAGTATAAGAGTTGAACTGTACGTTTTCATCAAGTATATTTTTAACAGTAAATGAGTATCTATTTCCTTTCCATTGACTTAATCACATCCTGCAGCTTTTGCCTAAGAACGGTTACCCTCTTTGTAAATGGGCGTTCTGACTAAAACAAACATTTAAAAGTAATCGGCGTTTGATCTTTGCATCGACCAATCTCTCTCTCTGAAAAAAAAGTGAATCTACGAACATTGGCCAGCCATTATTGGTCTTACATTTGCATTTTCAATGTGAATAACCTTTGTGCTTGATAAATCTTGAATTGCGGAATATCGCCAAAATTGTTAAATACATGTTATAAACAGACGCTTGCCTGTGCTCCACCGCTAGATCATAACAAAAATACGATTATCATGGCATAATAACAAGTATTGAACAACTTGATTTGCCTCCTTACAACATGATTTTTTAAAATATAAAATACACGTTACTATAACGACATTTCTGGCAAAATACAATGAATCTAAATATACATGTGGATGATGTAACTATACCTGAACTTTCCTGAGATGTAAACACTTTTACCGCTCCTAGTTCCAGTCATCGATGGCACGGGTCAGTATTAATAGTTTGAATTTAAGATGTAATTGGTGGCGCGATCGCAAAGCTGCTCAAGTGACAATTTATAACATTCGTAATTGGTGCTCAAACTTCTCTTTATGCATACATAGTGTGCTCACGTGATGTTTCATTGCCGACCCTGTGGGTAAATCCACCCTGTGTGGCGGAACAATATTTATCAATCACTGATATTTTCATGTTGTCTTATGGATTGAAATAATATGCATGTCACATGCCATGTGTATCTTGTGTACTAACTGCGAACCAATTTAATAAAAGCATTTTGTACATTTTTTCGTGTGATAAAATAGAGGCATATTTTTATAAATTCAAACCAAATAATCAAATAATACCTATTAAACCCATAAAATCCCACAAATTAACAGTTTAAATTGCGCTGCACATGAATGTTATCATATCATGTCACAATCAAATTAGTATCACTACACTGTCACTTAAACCGTATAACATGGTCGAACACATCTAAAAAGGATGGTAGGTGCTTCCTGCGGGTGATATAGTCACAGCAGAGGTTATACAACCTAAGTATAGAATTATATAATTAAAAATATCAG
Source organism: Sinohyriopsis cumingii (assembly GCA_028554795.2). NCBI lineage: Eukaryota > Metazoa > Mollusca > Bivalvia > Unionida > Unionidae > Sinohyriopsis > Sinohyriopsis cumingii. The sequence continues at coordinate 77,605,778 of CM068828.1, forward strand.
GCATGTAATAAAAGATTATATTTTTAAAAATTATATTACGTAGAAAAAATATATATTGTCTTACTGTAATCAAATAATTACATTGTTATCGTGTTGAAATTGTGATTTCGTATTAAAAATTAAAACAACGAAAACCATAATGTAATTATTTATTTCAAGAAATGGAAGGGGGAGGGGACTTTTGCCTTCCCCTGAGTGGATTTTGCCCTAAATGTCTTTTGTGCTACCCCTCTCAGGAGGCGTCTGTCCAAGGGGATTTTGTTCGTACACTAGAGTTTCTTGCTGTAGTAACCTGAATGACTTGTCATTTTCCTGGATTAAATTCCACATCTTACACATATTCTCAAACCTGAAGCCTATCTTAATATTTCAAAATTCTCTGACTGTCTGATTCTTTACAGAAGTATATGCACTTTTTCAGATGTTGGCGCGAATGTTGGTATCTCCTCATCATACGCCATATTTTATGTATGTTATTAAATAACCCAGAACGGGTTAGCTGCTTTAGCGTGTTCCTGGGTAAGGCACATAGCTCCTATTTCCTGTGCATTATATAACAAAATGTGTTTCAGAAGTGTCCTTAAAACCAATAATTACACGTACATATTGTTTACAATTATTTTTCTGCTCCGATTCCTATCCCTATTATCAGGATCGTTCAGTATGTATGTATGTATGTATGTATGTATGTATGTACGCACGATAAAATATGAACGACGGCCGTTCAACTATACGTGACAATTTTATTTAAAGGAAGTTATATATCACAAACATCTTGACCACACATGAGATGGTTTTCCGTTTAATAACATCTTTCTCTAGGGAGAATGCATAGCACGAGTGGAATTTGATAATGTTTTTTTAATATATATTAAAACAGCAACTGGATTTTTAAAATACAAATGTAAAATATAAAAAGTATTAATTTTTTAAATAATATTTTATTTTAAAAAGTCAATAACTGTTGATATAAATCATTCTCAGATTATGTTAAAGAAGTATAATATATTTGTCCATCTAATATCAATATTTGAAAAATCGATTTCTTATATTTTTAAAAAAATCAAAATAAACATGCATTTGCTTTTGAATTTGAAACACTTAGTCAATTCTAAAATGGCGGACTATAAAACTTGCGTCTTTGTGACTGAGATAAATTTCACACAATAAACTATTATATTAGTTTCAATTTTGTACACTTTCTAAAAAACTTAACAATTTGTTAATATATTTATGACCATTTCATACAAAATATCAATAAAGATAGAGCTTGAAGAAAGTCATGTTTTGACATTTTTCTTACATTTTCACATAAGTGGTCAGCAAGCGATAACATGTCTCACAAAAACATCCGGGGTTTTAATGTTTTTGTTTAAGGAAATCATAGCATGTGTGCAAAATCAGGAACGGAACCTGACAATAAATTCCGAAATTTCGGAAATAGTATCTTAAGACGTAGATTTATTTCCAGCCCGGGGAAAATGGAGACATTAGGCTGACCTGTATGGATAAAGGATGATAGAAGTGTTTCCATTACAGCCAGAGGGCAACCAGTCGAGTCAATTTAGTTAACATAACATTAATTAACTCTATTGAGCCAAAGTAGAACGCCTCGGTTTTGACACGTTACTCAGAAGTGTAGATAAACATGTGAAGTATTTCACCAAACAATAACACTGCATATCTTTTATAAAACGGATATGTACTTTTATTTCGGGCATAGGAAAATGGGAATATATTGAAAAATCCGTTCAGATAAAAAATTCGAATTTTTTCTTTAGAACAAGGTGTAATGTATTTGTCGATGTAAAATAATGTTTCAAAATCAATGATTCTATTTTTGGAAATCAAAATATTTCATTTCTAATTTTAAAATATTTATTAAGTAGTTAAACGTCACCCTACAAATCTCATGTCATCGTGACTGAGACAGTTTAATACAAAACAGTAGTATGCTTGTTTTAGTTTGTGTATACTTCTAAAAAAAATTAAAATTTGTTTATGCTTGTTTCATTACTTCACAAAATAAATCAGTAAAGAAAAAGTTTGAAGAAAAAAAGTTTTGACATGTTTTCATAATACTCAATGAGGTTATCAGAAAGCGATAAAGTATCGCAAAATATTCAACCAGTTTGTTTTGTTCTTTGTTTAGGGAAGTAAGATTTTGCGTGAAAAATAAGAAATTGAACCAGACAATAAACATCCAAACTTTGGGAATACTATCTTCGTTCTTAAGAAGTAGTTTTATTTCCGGGAAGGGAAAATGGGGACGTAAGTTTGACCCGTATAAACCAAAAATGACAGAAGTGTTATGACTGAAGCCAGAAGGCAACCAGGTTAGGTGACGCAACATTAGTTAGCACTATTAAAACCAAATCAGAACGCCGACGGATCTGACAAGTGACGTAAAAAATAGATAAACAAATGAGGTATTAAAACAACAAAAAACAAAAACTGCCCAACAATGGAAGTATGGTCTTTGTTTAGAAAAGGATTTTTATTACTGGCATAAGGAAAATGGGGACCTTATAAACAATTATAAAGAGGGTAAATCGGGGTTAATCTCACTAACATTATTGCAGGCCTTGCCCTATGATGTGCAAGGCCCAAGGCAGCAAGCAATAAGCGCCCCTCCCCCCAAAAAAAATATTGTATTACGGAGTAGCGCGGGGCCCAATGCCAGCATGATGTAATAACAGACACTGAGTAAATAAAATCAGTATTTTCAAATCACATATTGTAATTGGAAATACAATATAAATCAGTATCTTCAAATAACACATTGTAATTGAAAAAATGAAATAGTATAAATCATAAAAAAACTTTAGATGTATGCGTCAACAAATAAATTAGTCTTATTTTGAATTTATGCTAATTACTATGACAGAATTAACTTTAAAAAAATATTGTAAAAAGACATTAAAAAGAAGAACGATAGAAGGAAACACAATAGTCACATTATAATTAAGACCAAATACTGTGTACATCTTCAGCATCTGAAGCAGGTAAAACATCTTGATAAAATAGGAAGAAGTGGTAGAGTTTGCATCCCCCTCCTCCCCAAAGCATTTAGAAATGTCGGGATAGCCATCACACAGACATCGAAGGGGTCGTTTAAGTGTATGGACTGATGAACAATCAGAAAAGCTATTGCAAATTTTACTAGTGATGGCTCAAAAAGTACGGATAACAATAGAGAGACAGACAGGAAGAACATCATACCAAGTGCAAAGTCAAATGATTGACACCCATATGTCCATCAAGTCAAGTAGTCAACTTTGATGTCTTGAAAGAAGCTTTAGAATCCGGACAAGATCAAGTCTTTCGCGTGAAAACACAGGATCCACCCTACCGCAGAATGAAGGAAGTGATGTTTAAGACCGGATATTGTGTTCACACTGGACAAATCAAGCGCACATTCGACAAAAGTTATTAACCTAACTGGACAGCCGAATTTTTCTGTGTTACTGGACAAATGCGTGGACATAATCCTCCTGTGTAAAATTGGCAGAAATGAACGAATCTTAAAAAGGAATATCTTACTTGCCTGAATTATAACAAGTGATAAAAAATGAAGGCGACGTGTACGATATCGAATGCAGTTTCAATCCGACAACACGTGAAATATGTCAATGAAGAAGTGAAAGTGTGTAGGAAATTACATACAGCTAATTTTTATTGTTGCATCTTTACAAATCGTAGACTATAAAAGGAATAAGAATGGACCATCATGCCGTTAAACACATTAGCTACATTACTTTCTCAGAGTACATCGCTCAAAGAACTACAAAATAATCTATGACACGGAGAACGTGTTTCTAAAGCTTAAATCGTTTTCTTCTGGCAAATTGTTGTGGTTTATTGAATCATCGGATCAGCCATTGCCAATCTGAGTTTGCAACAAGAAGATAAACAGTTGTGGACAATTTTACTTAGCAGTTGTATTGGTTAAGGTCTTCTCTCCCCTTTTTATAATGTACTACAGAGAGTAACAACAACAACAATGGCAGCATTGCGGAAAATGTCAGTCACGATTCTTCCAATCACAGCAACAGTAGCAAGAAGCCTAGTTTGGAACATTTGGAAATTCTTCTCCTTTTGACTTTGAGTGAGTCATCTAAAGCCAGAACCATTGAACTATGAATAAACAATTGTTGTGTTACCTTTAACCGAGTGATAGTTCTATAGATGTAGGTCCCAACAATACCTTACGTTGTTTCACATCAAAATTATCTCAGATCATACAGTTGGATCCAGCAGCTCACTGGGTAGAAATCATTCATCCTACGAAAGACCTCAGTATCAACGAAGGTCAGGACACTTTCATCGTAGATATACACTAGGAACGGTTAAGAACAGTTGGAAAAAACGATTCTGTCATGTATAAATCCAGAATAAACTGCTGATTTCATATACCATGAGAATTCCTGTTGGCTATTAGTTAAATGTTCAGCATATCGTCCAAAACACTGAATAATTTTTTAAGTATCAGATAGGAAAAGCATTGGAGAAAGCTAGCAAAAGTGTCACAAACGACTACCGTTGTCTTAAAATGCAATTTTTTCTTCTTCTGGCAGTACAATAAAATCTGTTACCTCGTCTGTCCTAGTTTATTTTCTATTCTTGGTAGATAAACTGCTTAAATAACAATCGATTCTAAACGTAATTTCGCTACTTTGTCGAACGGCGGATTAAATTTACTGTTTATGTCTTTGGATATAATCGAGCACAACAAGGTGGGAATCACCGCTCCTCACAGTCATTCCTTTTAAAACGAATTCTTTCATCAACGATAACAAGGAAGGTTCAGACACGTATTGAATAATTTGTATATCCTCGTTATATTCCTGCCGGTAAATTGTATTTTGACAGTGTCAACATTTGTATGAAAAGAGGTCTTGGGTAAAATATAATTTTTTTTAAAGGAAACGTCACGCTGCAACTACAATTTCGAAAATTATTCTCTAGTTAATTGTATCCTGTATACCAAGGATTCGATCCATAATGAGGATATGGTTTAGGAGATATGCTAAAATCAGCTTTTCGTACGCTAGCTCCCTCACAACTAAACAGATGGTGACTCGAGGGATGAATGCTTTGAATTGTGCCACTTTAATATAAGTCAGAGGATATATTCAAAATGTTCTCAAAGTCCAAAACAAGCCTTCATGAGAACTGGAAAAAGGTGTTGCTTCAAACTGGAAAAGACCATTTGCGTGTCCGAGATATTACTATATATTCGCTTCCCACTTCTGCCATAGGCATTCCTTCTTCCTCTACGCCAAATCAATGAAGAAACCAAAAGAGACGTATAAACTCCTTCAGATCACGAAAAGAATAAATACGAACAAGAGCATAAACATTCAGAGAAATGGGTGATAAACAACTGAAGAAGAGAAGCAATTATGCACCGAGATTATTTCAAAAGTCAGAACTCGATCGGTTCCATCAACAATGATGACGATGCAAGAATCCCCATGGATAGTATTTCATCCTGACTCATCTTTGATTATCTTAGCCCCAATCGAATTTGAAACCAATAGACAAACGGAAGATTAATGCAGTCTGCATAGCAGCAAATGGGAGCTGAAAGTCAATGTTCGCAAAGTTTACAATATAAATTAAGGCCGCATTGCCAGTTTTGATCCCGTCAACAATTTCATGCATTCGCGGTTCAGCGATGTGGATTTGTACCGGAAAAACAAACTAGCATGGATACTTACTGTTACCGAGCGTACCTGGAATGTATCTTGACTTACGGAAAAGAAGCCACGAACACACATTTATGGAAATCTAACTTTGTACAAGTTCAATGACACAGCGTTCATTGTAGACAATGATGCAGACAGTCGAAACAAAATCAAACAATTACTCAGTTCATAACTGATGGATCGTTTGCATTTGGATATGTTGTTGCAAGGAAAGTGTTTGCTAAATTATGTGGATATACGCATTAGACTGAATCAAAGTAGTACCATTTTCCATTTGATGGCCAACACTAGCTAGTACAAAGTCATGATCAAAGAAGTCAGATTTGACGAGTGCCTAATGGAATTCCTACCTAAAATGAGGAAAGGTATCAGTTAAATTTTGAACAGAACGACATTCATGTATACTCTGCAATTAGTGGAATTGGAAACCTTCAACATTGCCTCTGGATTCCGATCCAAGATCGAATATAATGTTTCCAAAGACTGCAACCCAAATGTTGCATTTTCTGAAATACGGTCCTAGCTATCAATCAAATTTCCTACTAGTTTCAGGATTCAAACTTGTCCGAGATAGAAGTCACTCGAGGTTGCCAAACGTCCTGTGCCAGATCCTTTGAACATAACTTTACCCAGACAAAAGTACTTGAGACCTTACTTGACAGTATTCCAAGCCACATGAGAGTACCAACGGTAGCCACAGTAATATCGTGCGACGACTATGCAGGGGGATATGCTTTGATCTCATTCCAGGCCATTGCAGCGATTAGGGACATTTATAACCTATCAAATTGGGCCCACTTGGTGTGAAACTCATCTTGTATGCATAATTAGACAATACTTTGTAAAACAACATATTAAGAGAAGTGATCCTTGACTATTGGAAAAGAAAAGATGGAACAAGAAGGTTGTGAAAAAAGAAAGAGACAAAGGAAACAGGAATATCTGCGAACTTCATTAACTTCCGACTCACTACGCATACACAGCGTCCTGGAATCCCGTGGTGTGTGCTGACGATGAACTTTCCAATCGTAAACCTGTAAGCCCAAAGATGTTCAAGCCTGTCAGCAACACACACGACTGTCATCGTTCAGGTACCTATTGTCTACTTTCCAAAAGATGGCAGTGTAGAGTATTTTGATTCTTATGGATTACCTTCTCTGGAAGACGAAATCATTGACTAGTCAGATTACAACGATCAGATTAAATGGTGTGTAGAAAACGTTCTGCACATTGTCATCAGTCTTGGTTTCCCTTAGAACATTCAGTGACTCGTTTCGGTTTTGCGAACACTATGGTGATATATTTTCATTATCTTAGAAATGAAGTGTGCGTCGATGGCATATTGACTGTGTCGTAGATCAGTGAAAGTTTCTTTTTTATATAAAAAAAATCAAATAATATTGACATGCTTGTTCACATTTCTTGCTGTCGATCTTTTGCATGTTTTTCTTCACGTTTGTGTATAGAATCGGAGGAAAGTTTTCCTTCAAGTCCGTGCTTAAGGTATATTAAGCCGTGCCTTCTTCTGTCTTGCCACCGTATTCAGCGAAGAGAACACTGAGGAACATCACATAAGCAATGGACCTAGCGGCGGATATGATATCCATCCAGGCGCTGATCGTACCGATGGGCCTTGACATTCCGGAAGAACCACAGGAGCTTATACTGAGAAAGAAATCTCCATCTCCAACAAAGATTTCTCCACCTAGGGCGGAAACGAAAGATGCAGACTAACCAGATGAAACTTACAAACTCAGCAGTTCAGCTGAAAATTCCATCCTAGACTTTGATATTATTAGCGGATAACTAAACAATTATATTACCGGAGTGACGGAGGAAAACAACCAGAGCTCGGGTCAAGAAAATTACAATGAACTACAAGAAAAAGGATGAACTGGTATTGGAGTGTCCAGTAACCCTATAAGAAACACAATTTTAATCCATTTAATCATCATACACTAGCAAGACCTCATATTTCATACCAGCAGTCTCCCAGTCAATGGATATTAGCTGACCTCGTGGATCCGGGCGCCCTGAAACAACATCCCCGAAGAGTCTACGAGTCGCCACCACAGATCATGAGCGTCAACCCTCAAGAGAAATAAAAATAATTAACGGCTCAAAATTGCTTTATTTAGGTTTTCTAGTTGGCTAGGAAACCTGTCTAGATAAGCTTATCTAGTACATGCGAGCTCGGTCCATTGAACACCAGTCAAAAATGTTTTGCAAAATTCCCAATTATGCCCTTAGAGACAAAATAAATCACCTTGACCTCGCGATTTTTTTTCTCGCGGAACATTCATGTACACTTTGTACACAAAATTAAAATTTTTCATAGACACAGGAATATTATTAACTGATGGTTTCACTCTAATTACGAAAGTGGCTAACACTACATTGGCAGTAGAGAACAGCCCGATTTAGATAACTGAGCATACTTTGACATTTAGTACTACTTGGCGTTTCAGGAACGTTCCGGTTGACGTTTGGGGCCTCCTACCGAGTCTTCTGCCTTCCCTTCCGGTTTGGACACACAAAGAGGGGTCTAAGGGCTGATTCTCACTCGTCTAGGAATCAAATGCTCCGATGAGCGTGAACGCACAGTACGGGGGGTGGAACCATAAGTGTGGTATGAATCCACATCGAGCGTCTTAAACGCAATACAGCGACTGAAACACGATATGTGTGTATGAAGTTTCGATTCCCACTCATCCTGTATTCTGACAATGTCGACTGGGGCTTCGTTGCCGCTAGAATCGACTGAATTAAATAGCATATAGTGTGTGCATAAATGCGTACGAAAGTGTGGCTCTAAATTACATCCCGTACGAGAAATTAATGGTCTCACGGTGTGAATTAACCAAACGTACATGCCCGAATGAGCGCAAATGTCTTTAGTTCAAGATCGGTCAGTCAGTCAGTCTTGCCACCCGCTGCTTCATCACCCAAAAGCCAGGACAAAAATGAGCAGAATGGGTAAACTGAATGACGCGCTGATGCACGTGCACAATATCATACGCCATCTGATTTAGAAGACTACATATAAGAATACCCCCATCCTCATTAATATGGTCAAAGATCTCTTAGAAGACGTCATCAGAGAGGAAATTATCAGGAAAGGAGAAGAAAGAAGGAAAGGAAAAGAAAAACGATAGGGTGGAAGATCTAAGATATCCAGAATATCTTTGTTGTCAGCATCAAAGGCAACATCATTGGCATCAAAAGCATGTGGGTGGCCGTCCTCCGTGACGGTAAATCCCAGAGCCACTTACCAAAAAAACATAACCTTTTGTGTGTGAGACTGTGCATGAACACTTCTGCCCTTTTCGTTGTGTCTGCTTGGATAGCAATCAAACAGCGGACGCTGGATATTATATGTGTATGTTGGATTGCTAATGAGTGTGAAGGATAACACTTTTAATATTACCATTAACGCCTAAACCTACAAACACTTTTTACTTGTAATATCATCTATTAAGGCTACAGATAATCGTAATACAGGATTTCCCACTGACTCCATTATCACCCCACCAATGTAAGTGTTTGCTTAATTTTAACCTGAGATTTTCATTGACAGCCAACTGACATCTCAATGTAATCGTAAGTCGTAATGTCAAAACCCAATATGAACCCAACGCCCACAAAGAACTACTTTTACGCGAGTTCATTTCCATGTCGTTATAATGTCACAAAGATGGGAAATGTTTCCGTTACTTAATTATAAGAAGAAAATACATTTGACTGACTGTGAATCTTCAAACAGGATGCATTCACTATTATGGCTGCTAACATTCAATGATCAACACAAATACTTTTCTTCACTTGTCACCAGTACTTTCACTACTGTATATGGTATTCATTGTGACCACTACAGTTAATTTATGTCATAATAATATTGAAATATATCATAATAAATTCAAACTTTATAAAAGCATGAATGTGTTTCATCATGGAATCATCAATCACACCAATGTTGACTTCCTCATCTTCTTCCGCCCCTTAAAAAAAGCACAGAATAGAGAAAATCCACCAGCCATCTCCCAGTAATTTTAGATGCAATAAAGCAAAAAGACCATTTAAAATCTGTAGGAAATCAAGCTCAATGTAGAATTTGGAGAAATACAGTTGATAAAATGATACGTTACATGAAACAAGCAAACTACAAAAAAAGTGCTGGATGAAAATAGAAATAAACCGAAACCTATTTGTCGAAGATTATTTACAGGCGGTGTTATGGATCGTAATGATTATCATTCTTTCATTAAGGAAATTGTCGATGATTATTACAATTAATTAATCAGCTTGTAATTTAAAAAATTAGATAATACACAATGCTAAACGCGCTCCTGAAATGATCAGAGTAGTAAATTCTCAATTACCAACGTATAATGTGATTTACGGAGATGGACTCGGTTATGTCGTTCATGGTTTATTTAAGAGAATACCTCCAAAACAATACCAATTACAAAACAATTAGGAATGAAAGCTATTAACGCTATTCGCGATAAAGGTATCAGGGCTGTTGGTAATGTTGCCGGTAACGCATTTCAGCAATCAAAGAAAGATTGACTCGATTAGTACGAAGAAAACCACAGCCAGCAAAATTTACCCAGTATTGAAGTTAGGCCTGCAAATATCAGTAAAATAATAAATCAAGCTGCCAATCAAAACTAGCAGAGTTGGCTGTTAATGAAGTTGTTCATATAAAATTGACTAATGAAATTATGCCAACAAATACAAGTTTTATTTCACGAAGTGGTCTTAGTGTTAGGCAAAGATAGTTATAACAAAAATGTTCAAGCGTATATCCAATCCTGCGTTTGATATGGACGCACCAGTTCTTAAAGATGAATCTGTTCGCGATTATCAATATTATTCTTATGAATCACGTATACCAGATCAACGTGGTTGAATAGATCTACAAGTTAAAGATACCAGATCAACGTGGTCAAATAGATCTATAAGTTCAAGATACAAGCAGATATTTCTTACATTTATTGAAGTAGAAGGCAAAATTGTAAAAGCAGATGATACTATATATAATGCTAATGACATAGTTTTTTTTAACAATGGTATTATAGCGTTTATTAACAGCGCTGTGTATATGATTGACGAAAGAAATGTTGAAATAACTCAACAAGGCGTTGATGTTGCTACAACGATATTAAATTTGTCTAGATATTCAGATGATTATACAAGTTTGTTTAAGATAATTTTGACAGTCCTGATCATAGACCGTATATTATAAGACGACCATGAAACAATGCAAACTCTGGTGATGTTGATGAAAACATGATTATTAACACTAATCCAGAATATAATTTAGGCTTTGCTCTATGTAAATCAATTATCGTGTGCAATTCCATTATCTCATATCTTTGGATTTGTAGAAATGTCAGAAAAATTATCTTAGGAGCTAAACATGTACTTGTATTTGTGAGAAAATTTAATGATAATGATGCAATCTGGAGACTAGCTGCTCATGATGGTGATGCTGGTAAAGTAAGACTAACAGGTGAGGAAGTGTACATGAAATTCTCGGGGCTTTCGAACCCCCCCCCCCTCCACGTATTTAAAAATCGCGATTATATCCACCGTCGACAGTATGTTCAGTCACTCGATTTGCACCATGTTCCAATGTTACTGATATATGTTTCCGAAATTATTATATAGTTACTCATGCTGGATTTCCTACAAATAACTACAGCGTGGATTTATTTTCTATTATCCAGAAAATATAGTATTAAATAATTGTATATATTTCTGCCTCTGACAAAGTCACATTTAAAATACATATATTTGTGTATAACAGAAAGATCTAGAAATAACTACTGCATTATAAAGCGTGGTATTGATTTTGTCAAGGGAGACGAAATTATTTGGGGATAAAAACAAAACGTGTAAATAATTTGAACTATTACAAAATTGCATTACTTCACTGATACTAATTATCACACAGATGGTTAAATTATTGTATATTTGTATACAATTAGTTTACCATGAGAAAAAAGATAATAATTAATCGTGCTATTTAGTCACGCAGTACAAGCGGGAGAGAGCTTTCTCCCTTAATCGCGCTAGTTAATCACACAGTAACAAGCGGTATAACTACTTAATTACTTTACAGGAACGAGCTTTGCTTGAGTTATTTCTCTTCAACAAAAATGAAATCGTATTTTTTGTTTATATTTCTCAGAGAAAGCACATCCGGTAACATTCTTTGCGACGCGCTGAATCAAAGGCATGCAAATATTAAAATATTAGTCAGCTGCATTCATTGATTGAAATATTATTTCTTCACCAGTTTCTATATTTGTAGATACAACTGCTCTGGCCAACTGACTCCTACGTCCAGTATTTCCAAATTTATATCGATTATAAGACCGCCTTCGATTACCCCTCCCCCAAGAAAACATCCATAGACAAATTTATGACAAAGATATATTTTATTTCCCCGATACTGAAATGGGATAACCAGTATTAGTGACAAAACCAGAGTGTTTTTTATTAATCAACAGTGTTAACTACACCATCACGGGATGCTTCATAATTCTTGATGATAGAAGGTGTTACAAATTCTGTTTTGTTCCATTTATATATAATATTATATGTCTATGATTATTTTGCAAATTTAGCGTTATAATCTTCAGCATTTCTTATAACTGTCATTATTATCAGTGTTATTTGTTATCATAGTATCTTTACACTTCTCTGTATTTTTTACCACCATATTGCACACACAACTGTATTTTTACTCTAACTCCAACACCACATTTCAAATAGGGTTTAGGTCCTAAACTCCCTCTTCGTAAACTTTGTAAGTGAAGTCCACAGATTTCGTTTACGTAAGCTTTGTTACAAGGAGTTATAGAGCCTATCATAAACCATTTGCATTTATTCTTTGTTTGAATCATTATATATATATATATATATATATATATATATATATATATATATATATATATATATATATATATATATATATATATATATATATATATATATATATATATATATTATATTATATATATATATATATATATATATATATATATATATATATATATATATATATAATATATTTCAATGAAAATGTTATTTGCCTTAATTATAATATGGAAGAGTTATTATCTGCGATTAAGATTAAGCCTGAATATATATTCGATCTTGATAGAAGAATCCCTGACCCATGAAGACGAGCTCTGGTTCATCCGAAGGAAACTCTGATTAAAAGTATTCGTAATGCTATAAAAGAATTTCGCATAGATGGGGCAAATTATGTCATCGATGCTACAATAAACGACAAACGAGCGGCGACGATTATTAATTAGCTCGACAATCAAAGACATTTTTTCAGTGTAAAGTTTATCAAGGAAGTGGACGATACTTGGATTATAAGAGACAAACGTGACACCATCCTTCATAATGATAAATTCGCCGTATTAAATAAAAATTCCAAACCAGAAATGTTGACTGGTATTGACAAACCGTGTTATGAAAGAGCGTATCATGTAACCGCGAATATTTATGGAATTTATCCGCTGAATGATAAACCCATTGTTCGTGATCTAAAACCGATAAAATTTTCGAAAATAAATTGAATAGCCGAACGAGTAACGAAACATTTTACAAACCCGATACTTGAAAATAAACTAGCAGATCAGCGACGTGAAAAACTAAACAAATCGACAGAATCAATCAATAAAAAAGGAGCTACAATAAATGATGTTGTTGAATTAGGAAAGAAATTAAAATTCCCAATAAGATTAAGAACGATAACCGGAGAGATTTTATACAAATCAAAGTATAAATCGAAAGGAACTTCAATTGAAATTATTAATCATAATGCGCATGCGTGGACTAATACAGTAACAATATTTCCACGAAATCATATTGTTAAATTTTGTCAAGGAGATATATTTGATTTTATTAACGAAATAAGTAAGAACGATTATGTATCCGTGTGGCTGTTTCAAAGTGCTGATAATGGAAACTGTGATCAGTTTGTACTACCTAATAGAGATATTTATCGAACAGAATCTCTCCATGGAGAAATGAAAACTCTTGCACTGAAATATACCCATGCCGATGCTGAACAATTACTGAGTAACTGTTTTACCGTTCCTTCAGTTGCTGCTCATTGTGCTAGAGAGAAAACAAATTAGTGGAAACAAACACGATTGGAATTTGTTGAAAAAATACAACGCAGTTGTGTCGAATACGGACACGATGGATTATGGAATACCAGATACGATTATATGATGTTATTTCGGTTGATATGGTTGAATGTTTTCCCGGTCGTTTTCTTGGATGGGAGCGTGTTCTAAGTATTTTGAGCGATTTAGACATCCAACACACGACCAGAATATCGATAAACGGACCATTACTGGGCCTTGACTTGACTGGATTCGCTTGTACTGAGTCATTTAAGTTTGCCAAAGATCTTCATCCGATTTGTTATGTCTGGTTTGGCACACATTTTACAGAACAAATTTGGGCACCAACAGTATTATTACCATATATGCTCGATGTAAAGATACTATTATTGTTAACAGTATCGTTCGCAGAAAGAAGTTTGGTTATCACAACAAAAGAAATATTCTGATGATGAAAATCCTGATATGACTGCTTTTGAGAATAAAATAGCAAAAGATAATGGCAGAAAAATAATTGGTAAATTGACCCAAGGAGGATCATATGATCATAAAGGACATTGTACAAGATTGATTATCGATGATGCTGAACTCGATTTTATAATTAGTAAACTGATACAACGAATAGAAACACATTTATAAGTAGAAGTAATATCAATTTATCAGACGGAACTAAATTAGATACAATTGTGAGTTATATTGATGGTGAGTCATCGCAGTTTACTCATTTAAGATCTTCAATGCTCGCGTACGTTTCGATAAATCTTTTATCGATGATAAGTAGAGTCTCTGAGTTTGCTGACAGAGTCGCTACGGATTCATTTTATATCAATGAAAGTATACAAGATTGCTAGAACAATTACATATCGCACCTATGCATCATGGTGTGAATGGATAATAAAACAAGAAAATATACTTAATTATTCGGAATCTGCCGACGTTGAAATAAAAAATTTTATTACCAAAATAAATCAAATATCTAAATTGTCATCTGCACCATCTGTATATGATCCTGTAGCTATACACAAAACAATTATCTCAATGGCCCTGGAGGTTCTGGTGAAACAACTCTTGTGATTAAATTATTCTTGAACAGTTGTTCAGAAATAGTTTTATTAACACTGACACACAGACTAGCAAGAGAAATGAGTGAAAGAAATATTAATTCATGCACTTATCACAAATTCTTTCGATGGAAGGGATACAAATGGACTCATGAACGTATGGGCGAGAAATATATTCCAAGGATTATTGTTTGAGATGAAATATCCAACGTGTCATTAGAAACGTTAAAAATATTTCTTGATTGGTTATTGACAAAAATACTGCTGCATTAATGTCTGGCGATCATGTTCAACCACCGCCTTTTGTTGGATTGTCTCCACGTAAATAGCTGAGGAATTTTGTAAATTATTATGAAGAAATAACTGATGATCATAGAGCGCTTGATCCAGAATTAAGAGAGTTTAAGAAATTACTCAGACTACAACAGAATAAAATTCATTGTGACATGATGCGTGAAATAATTTCAGAAACTCCTATAGCAATTTTTGGAATTTATGGAGACCAGCTGATGTGATAGTGGCAAGTAGATAGTTCATGATACACTTCAACAACAAGTATTTATGCTACATAAAGATTTTTTTCCAAATCTACCTGTACCATTATGCAATGACCAACAGAAACGCGACGACAGAATATCGACGTTGATATAGAGGGATCGTCCGAGAAACAAAATTTTGTATTAAATGATATTGTTTTAGTTCCTGTCAGTGTTGTTGAAAGCGCGTTAACTATGAACAAAACTCGTGGACGCTAAGATACGCAATGACAATTCATTCATCACAAGGATTCACCATCTCTGATACAAATGTTTGGATCGTCGATGATCGTATCGAATGGTCCAATTTAGTTTATCTCGCAGTGTCTAGAGTCAGAAGAATATCTCAGCTGCGGAGAATTGTCATAGACTTCACAGAAACTACTGGTAATAGCGATGCTATTGATAACGATATAGTAAAAAGAAAAAAATAGTTAGTTATAAACAGTGTGACAAAAAAAGTTCGATTTTGATCTCGATGTTGAATTTATCATGACATTGAAACAACAGCCAAAATAATTATTGTGTGAGCTGTAACACAATAATGTTGTGGCAGCATTCAAATCCAAGACAATTTACCGTGGATAGAATCAATAGTAATTTTGGTTACACACGCGAAAATGTGATGATGACCTGTCTTGAAAGTAATAGACGTCGAGGTGCTAGTTGACAAACGTGAATGCTGTGGTAATATTGTGTCTTCAGGAATTACTTGTAATTGTTCACGTACAAATCCACGTTGAGGAGCAGTTGAATCTAATATGCAGATTGCAGGTATACCCGTAGATCTTACCATGCTAGAAATTGTATGTGTCGTAATACTCCAAATAGGATCAGTTTCTCTTTTTTTTAACCATCTTCAAGTTCACCAGGTTCATATAAATATCTTACAGTCACATTACAGTCATTGCTTCAACGAGTTAAATGTATATTGTTGATAGAATGACCGGTGATATACTCAATTTATATACTTAATAAGTGAAAACAGTTCCGATATGTCAAAAGATTTATTCTTTCGATCCTAGCTAATTAGATAATTGCACTTTGTAAATATGATAGTTGTCTCTATATTCAGCATTCCTTTTCTAGTTTCGAATGCTATTTTATGACGTGTTTCAGGATCAAGCATTATACTGAATCCATGAAATATAATACTATTTCTGTTTACTAGCCTTGTAGTAAGAGAGACACATGCTGTTACCATTTCTGTAAATTTTACAATTTTTTATTTTACTTGTAGTTTGTCGGACCTGATACGTATATTTGATTTAACTTGTCAGTTATCACCTTTAGAACTATTTATTGCATAACTCGCATTTCCAGACAAATGTGTAAAGAAGTTTGGGGCGATAATTTGCCAAGGAATATATAGTTCCAAAATTTCTTAGACATAATAATATTATTGCATATATTAATATGTAATTGTATGCTTCAGCTTGTAAAGGCGTCAGTTGACGCAATATGTCTCTTGTATTCCTTCTCGTTTCTTTGTTGTATGCATAAATACATAAAATTAAACTTGCAAAAATGGAAATGATATAGCGGTCATTACCTGGTACATTTCTTTGTTGTATGCATAAATACATAAAATTAAACTTGCAAAAGTGGAAATGCTATAGCAGTCATTACCTGGTAAATTTCTTTATTTATCCATCCTCAGTTTTAATTTATTTTGTTTATTAAGTGGAAATGCTATAGCGGTCATTACCTGGTAAATTTCTTTACCTATCCATCCTCAGTTTTAATTTATTTTGTTTATTCAAAATATTCAAAATTAATCCAGGTTAGATACGATCTTTATGGAAATACTTCATGGCCATTTATACAGACGTGGAAATCATCCATTATTGACTCGACAGAACCGGATACAGGTACAACTTTTTAAAGAAAATTGAAGTTAGAATACTATTTGTTAACAGACCTATGAAAAACAAAAGGCAAATATAATAAAATCTTGAAAAAATCTTTTGCTTACATATAGAAAAGGGAAGCTGGAAGGAATTGTATAAACATGAAAGACTGCAATATTCGCATGCGAAATTGCGTAGGTAATTAATTTAGTTACTAATTGAATATAAGTATTTCAGTGAACAATGAAATCAATTAAACTAACGAAATGCTTTTTACATCAGACAAAATGTACCAAAGATTAAAGTGCTATACAGTTTTGTGAAAGTTGGGGTCTTAAGGAAACTTTAAAAAATATATATTATTTTATCCAAATTTATAAAATTTCTAATCATCTTTACTCAATGCGTTTGCTGTTATATCCATTTTTCATGAGTATAAATATGCCATAGATTCATCGTCCATGGCTGATTTACACGCATGCAAATACTGATATTTTACCCCAGATGTTGTTTCTTATGATCTGAGTGCAATTAAGAATTTGTCAATTCAAGCAGCAATATCAAATATAATGTACTGAAATGAAAAATATTATGACTGGTGTACTATGTTGTACATAACGCTTACCATGCTAAATCAAAGAACTCGATCCTCTGCCATTTTAAGAAAAGAATTGCCCCTCCTCCTATAGAAAAAATAGTTCGTTGTATCGAATCAGGAATAAATTTATCCTTCATAAAGACAAAACAACAAATATTGTAGCACGAGAAGTAAAATTTCCACCCACCCTCTTTAATTAAATAGTCACCGCCTGCGAGTTTCTTGAGGTAAAATTCGGTCATATGTTTTAAAATGTCAATAGTCTGTAAGACTTTTTTTAAAAAATAAAATATTTTTATTTTATTCTATTTTCTTTTCTCGAATGCCTTTCCTTTTGAGAACAAAAGAGACTAGATCGTTATATCATATAGAAATAAAGTATTCGATTGAGATTGATAGGTTATTTTTGTGAATGTATTGGTTTCATACAAAAGTTCTGAAAATTTGAATGATCGGTCAAAAATTCTAGAAACTGTAGCAACTTTTTGTACAACTAAAGCATAGTCGCCTAGTATAAACTTCCCCAATTTAACGTACCAATTAAAAAATATTTCTACCGTAAATGTTTTCGTCATAAAATCTTAGGCTAAAATCATAATACCAGGACTAAAAATAACTCGATTGCTTTGAAATATTCAAGATATTCACGTTGTGAAGATGTGACGTCCGGCAATTTTAGTTCTATAAGGTTTGAGATTTTGCTTGATCAATTTCAGCCAGTTTCAAAACATAGCCGTTACTATTTGGCTTGACAGGACACGTACCTGTCCATATAGTACAATATTATAATGTACAACAGCTTTTAATTCTTCACCCTTCGTAAAGAAGAATGTAGCATGTTTGCTGTTCTTAATGTCATCTGCATGTAATTATTAAATCAAGGATGCAACGTGAAATGCATAACATTATTAGGAGATTTAACTGATAAACTTGTGAGCAAATTTGCAGTCACATCCCGGCAAATTTGTTAATTAGGTTCATAACTGTACGCGGTAAGCAATTTGCAGAAACTTAAAACATTAGAATTGTGTGAATATGTTCTTAAGTTATTAATACCATTTACCACGAGAGATAATTCATTTCACTAAACAACATTTTGTTTCAGGTCAGACGAAAATGTTCGAGCGATAATGGGGTAAATGCTAGTAGCTAGTCACATTACATTTCAGCAAATATTGTATAGTAATGTGACTGTTATACCATATTATAGTTGTATTAAGATAGACAAGTAGCTACTACCTTCTCAGATTAGGAAATATTTATTGTTACAGGACATAATTAAAACAATTGTTCATTAATAATATTGTCCACGTTTTCATGCGATCAAACAACATTATGATATATTAGAGCGAGATATGTTTACATTAATTACACTAATATATGCTGTAAAAATGTTACCGGAATTGAACATATCTCTTAAAAATACATAAATATACATGCGACCTTGTCTAGGATAAGTAATTCTAATAAACGTTTTTCTGCCTTTATATCTTTATGTCTACAAGATTTAAATTTATTTCTTGTGTATTGATAGTTAAATTTTCAGATGTGTTACTGTTTATTCATTTTACCTGACTCGATGCAAATTAAAGTTGTATCTTTTCCAAGCAAGTCATTGAATACAGCCTGTCGGGTTTCTAAATAAATCCTGGGTTGCAGTTGTAGGAACAGAAATTTCTAGGGACCGCCATCAAATGTCTCTGGACAAAGTTGGTCTTCTTCTAAAAGACACAAGTATACTGGAAAGTTGCAAACCCAAGATGAGGAACTGGTGACCATTTTGAGAGTTTTCTTCAGTGTGCGTTTAATGTGAATAGAGGGGAAACGTATCATCAGGCAGGGGTCCTTATATCGGAAAAGATCTGCTTAAATTTATAAACTTTTATGTTGCAATTCTAGCTCATAGATTTAATGAATAACAGTGCTAATTAAATGCTTTTGTTATTACGGTTTGAAAGGAGATTTGTCACCTGCCTCAGTAGCATTGATAAGAAAATCGTCTTTGAACATAGCAACTGTACACACTTGGTTACGTCTTTTTATTTGCGAGAAAGAAATAAACGTTCAGATGTGTAAACCGCAAATTGGCTTGTTACACATTGCAAACTGTTCCATGTATATTAATGTCACATTTGGAGCTTATTAAGAACAAGGTTAATGGTCAAAATCCACTGGAAGATAGCAGGGTGACGCAAAGAACACGGTGACACAATATAGGTTGCCCTCATATATTTGAATGCGTTGAACTGGAATGATCGCCAATTTAGTCCCTTGAATCAATTTTCTTAGATCATTTTTATTTTCTTTGCAAACTGATTTGTGGACAAACTCGCTATATCTAAGAACGACTTTGGCCCCCAAAGGGATTTATATTCAAGGTGTTTCTAGACATTTCGTTGTTCCGTTGCCTACTCTAATCTGACTGTGGATATGCTCTAATGTAAAACAAAAACTACAACGTAGAGGAGTTTCACCATTGCTGACAAAAACTGATGTAATGCGTGTTATCGCATTATCTCGTTGATTAAATGGGAATAGTGGTCTAAGGTTGACATTGCCCGGGGTGGGAGTGGGAGACAAGCGCCCCAATCCTCCAAAAAATGCCCCATACGGCTTGCGTCTCTGACTGCCTCTGTCAACTAAAATCCAGCTCCTGGCCTTCGCAAGTGGCTTAGATTTGAAGCCCTGTAAACCCCGACAGAAAATCCGGAGACGGAGTCCCTAAGGCGGTCTGACATTGACTTCAACGTCATTCCGGCAACTCCTGTGACGCCGTTGGTGACAAGCTGTATCGGCATTCGTCGTTCCCTTGGGCACACCAGCTGCGTGGAGAAGGGGGATCTACTGCATGGACAACAGCTGATTCTCCATACCACCGGGCCCAGGCTTCATAGCTCCACTGGAGAGGACACTCCAGCGTCGTCGTACGGCGTCGGCACAACACGAGAAGTAGCAGTTTACCGGTTCTAAGTCAAAGCTCGATTGACGTAGAGCTTGGCGCAAGGGGTTACCTCTGACGGTGGGAGAGATCACAAGGTCTCATGGACAGCTACCGCACGCCTCAAGCTGGGCATCCACCAGTCAGTAAGGTGCTGCCCGCCATGGCCTGCCTGCTTTACTGGGTGCGTGGAGCTTAGAGAACCATCTCGACAAGTGGGCCACAAAACTCCGCACCAGGAAAGACTAAAAGAAGAAATAAGAAGACTCCAACTCTTCGTTTTGCAACCTGGAACATCAGGACCATGTGTCCTGGATTGACCTCTGACCTACAGCAGATCGACGATGCACGGAAGACTGCTGTCATTGACAGAGAACTCTCCCGACTGGACATTGACATTGCCTGCCTTCAGGAGACCCGACTGGCTGACAGCGGCACCATCAGGGAAGCCAATTACACGTTCTTTTGGCAGGGGAAGCCCTCAGATGAACCTAGGCAGCATGGTGTAGGCTTTGCCGTAAAGAACACGCTAATCGCCTTCATTGAACCTCCATCATCAGGTACTGAGAGAATCCTTGCCCTCCGACTGTCAACATCCTTAGGCCCGGTCAACATCTTCAGCGTGTACGCCCCAACCCTCTGCTCCACCTACGAGGAGAAAGACAAGTTTTATGAGGCTCTGGATCAGGCAATATCCAGTATCCCCAACAATGAAAGCCTTTACTTACTAGGATAATTCAATGCTAGAGTGGGAGCTGACCATGAGGCCTGGTCCACCTGTCTCGGCTTTTACGGAAGGGGAAAGATCAACGAGAATGGTCAGCGACTGCTGAAGATGTGCTGCTCCCACAGCCTATGTGTGAACAACACTTTCTTCAAATGCAAGGAGATCCACCAGGTGTCGTGGAGACACCCACGTTCACGCCACTGGCACCAGCTAGACCTCGTCATCACCAGGCGTGCAGAACTGGCCAGTGTCCTCCTCACCCGCAGCTACCACAGTGCCGATTGTAACACGGACCATTCCAGCAAGGTGCGAATATTACCCAAGAATCTGCACCACGCCAAAAAGAAGGGTCACCCACGCATCAACACCTGCTGTGCAAGCAACCCAGAGAAAACACAGCAGTTCATCAGCAAACTGAAGGAAGCCCTCACCAAAGTGACACCTGATGACACCATTTTGACTCCAAGTGGTCCCATATCCGTGACTCTGTGTACAATTCAGCCATCACAGCTTACGGGAAGAGGGAGCGAAAGAATGTCGACTGGTATGAGGCAAACTGGGAGGAGATGGAGCCCGTGACTGAGGCAAAGAGGAAAGCCCTCCTGGTATACAAGGCTGCACCTAGCCCCAGAACACTACAAGCCCTCAGGATTGCAAGGAACAATGCTCAGAAGACTGCCCGCCGCTGTGCCAACACCTACTGGCTGAACCTTTGCATCAGTATACAGACAGCTGCTGACACCGGGGATACAAGAGGAATGTATGAGGGTATCAAAAAGGTGACAGGTTTCCCCAGCTACAAGACCGCCCCCCTCAAGTCCAAGACGGGCGAAGTCATCACAGACCAGGGGAAACAACTGCAGCAATGGGTTGAGCACTATCTCGAGCTATATGCAACCCAAAACAATGTCACTGGAACTGCCCTGGACGCCATTCCAGTCCTGCCTGTCATGGAGGAGATAGACACACAGCCCACCCTGGAAGAGCTCGGAAAAGCCATTGATTGCCTTGCCTGTGGGAAGGCTCCTGGAAGCGACGGCATACCGCCTGAAGTCCTCAAGAGCGGAAAACCAGCACTGCTCCAGCCCCTACACACACTCCTCTGCCTTTGTTGGGAACAGGGATACATCCCACAGGACATGCGTGACGCCAACATCGTCACTTTGTACAAAAACAAAGGAGACCGTAGCGACTGCAACAACTATCGGGGCATCTCCCTCCTCAGCATCGTTGGAAAGGCTTTCGCCCGTGTTGCCTTGGCGCGCTTGCAGATCCTAGCCTCCCGCGTCTACCCAGAGTCCCAGCGTGGATTTCGAGCCGGCAGGTCAACTGTAGACATGATCTTCTCACTACGTCAGCCGCAGGAGAAGTGTCGCGAGCACGAATGCGTTTGACCTGGTTAGTCGGAGTGGACTCTTCAGACTCCTGCAGAAGATCGGCTGCCCCCCCCCCCACGTCTGCTTGCTGTCATCATGTCGTTCCACGTGAACAAGCACAGCACTGTGTGCTTCAATGGCGCAACATCTGAAGCATTCGCAGTCATCAGCGGAGTCAAACAAGGCTGTGTCCTTGCGCCGACGCTTTTTGCCATCTTCTTCTCCATGCTTCTCCAGTATGCATTCAAGGACTGCAGCGAGGGAGTGTACATCCATACCAGGGCTGACGGCAAGCTGTTCAACATCGCCCGTCTCCGTGCTAAGACTAAAGTCACAGAGGTACTCATCCGTGAATTGCTCTTCGTCGACGATGCAGCCTTGACATCACACACGGAAGATGGACTGCAGCAGCTGGTATGCCGCCTCTCCCATGCTTGTAAGGAATTTGTACTGACCATCAGTTTGAAGAAAACGAACGTCATGGCACAGGACGCAGACTCCCCTCCCTCTGTCACCATCGATGGGTACAACTTGGAAGTTGTCGAGAACTTCACATACCTCGGGTCTAACATCTCCAGCTCACTCTCCATTGATTCTGAGGTGAACGGCAGGATTGCCAAGGCAGCAGCAGTGATGGCCAGACTTAACCAGAGAGTCTGGAACAACCCCAGCCTCACAGAGAAGACCAAACTGCGTGTCTACCAAGCCTGCGTACTCAGCTCACTTCTCTACAGCAGCGAAACATGGACCACCTATGCAAGACACGAGAGGAAACTCAGCAGCTTCCACCTGAGATGTTGGCTTGGCCATGTCAAAAGAATGGACCCAGGTCGCATTCCCAAGGACCTGTTATATGGAGAGTTAGCAGAAGGTGCACGACCAACTGGACGACCACATCTGCGCTACAAAGATGTTTGCAAGAAGGATATGAAGACGGCAAACATCAATGTCAACGACTGGGAGAGCTGTGCAAACAACCGTTCCAGCTGGCGCCTAGCTGTCAGGCAGGGAGTTCAAAACGCAGAGGAAGAGAGAAGAATAAAACAAGCTGAAAAGAGAGCTAGAAAGAAGGATAGACAAAAGCTTACTTTGGAGCTACGCCATCGTCTCCCGTAGACGGACGGATGCCAAGAAGAAGAAATGGGAATATATGGATGTATGCCTCATGTAAACTGTATGTGTACAAAATACAATGGTGGTGTAGTGTCTTAAAATGAAACATAAACGTTCAAATTGAATAACAAATTTAAAAATCCAAGATTTCTGAGGATAAATAAATTCCAACATAGATATTATTCACTTTATCCCATTCTCTGAACTGTTACAGTGGCCTAGTGGTTAGAGCGTCCGCCACGGATGAGAGAGGTTGCGGGTTCGAACCCCGGCCGAGTCATACCAAAGACTTTTAAAAATGGTACTAACATCTGCTAGGCGCTCAGTATTAAGAGTTAGTGTTAGGACTGGTCGACCTGGTGTCAGAATAATGTGATATTGTGGGACAGCATACTATACATGCCTGCAGCATGATGGGTCAGTGCTAGACATCACTATAAACTGTCGCACTGCAGACATCGTCCGATATGACTGAAAATTGTTTAAAGCTACGTTAAAAATCCAAAATCACACAGATACAGACACAGTCACACACCATGCACTGAGGTTAACAACTCGAGAGAGTGTAACATGCGTCATCAAAGCAAACAAACATGCCATTCGAATTTTATCAAAGTAGACTTATTTTAATGAATTTAAAGGTCGCTATTTGCATTAACTTATACTTCAATTTAACTTTCATCAAAAGGATTAGCTATAAAAAAATGAAGACACGTGAATACGGCTAAGAAAAAATAAGTAGTAATAAAACCTTAAAAAGTAATCATTCTTCTTAAAACTTCCAAAAAAAAAAAGACTTCGTTTGCCATTGAAATCCAACCCATTTGCCAGTTTCTGTGTTCATTAGAATCCAATGATCGTGAAATTTGACGTAGCCCGAGTAACATTGGTATCCAGAACCTGTATTAGTGCATTTTCCGCTGCACGATATTCCGATTTAAACTGGAACAAATTCGCTAGGAAAAATGCATTTGTTCAAGTGGATCTGAAGACGTATATATTATAGTCTCTTTTCTACGGTTTATCTTTCATAGATTGTGTATCTGCCGTACAAGTAAATAGGCCATAACTAGATCAAAATAATAGCATTTGCGTATTATCTTGTCAGTTGTCAACACAAATCATGAATTTACACAAAGACTTGAAAATCTTACAAATATGAACATACACTTATATAATACCATCTACTGTTATGAACTGATCCCGTGTCTCACTTAAACCGAATTTTGATGACTCTTACCCAGTTGTTTCTGATGATAAATGTGTTGACAGCCATTTTGATTAGCAGGTGACTGGATGTATTTGCATGAGATTATCTGTGTATGTGAAATAAAAAAATAAATAAATGGACACAAGTAGTTTTTCCCATAAATATTATTAATGCTATACACATTGAGGGCGTCCGATTCTGGTGCAGAGGTTTGATCATACTCTAGAACGGGATGACGTTAGTTTCAAGCAACGAAACGTTGATACACAACACTGTGGTAAATGAGGAATTTATTTTATAAACATGTCTAGTCTTTTACGAACACCTAAAAGCAATCGTTCTACGTCCACACAATGTTTTTGAATTAAATAGTTTAAATATTTACAAACACTGGATCGAATTCACCAATCCAAGACTATTTTGAAAAAATAAATTATTGTTCTCCTTTTTTATTTCTATATTCACATGTATATTATATTCAATGTGTGATTTCATATCAGTCTTAATTTTGTTTGGCTTCAAGGCTTGTTGTGGTTTTATTACCTGTCTGGTTCTATTCCCCTGAGACAAGGTGGATAAATCAGGATCGACACTACTGGCTGAACAACAATCCATTTGGAAAATGCTTATTTAATATCATTATACAACGGAACTTGCATATTGTTTCACTGCATACATAATGTATGCTTTCCTGGAAAACATAAGATGTGAAATATATTGTGTTATGTCATGGGGTTTAAACTTTGTAACAGAAAAGGTAAAAACAAACAAGCATTCAAGTATCTAAAATATAAATTTATTTCCATGATATATAATCAAAAAAGTGAAAGAATCAAAATAACTTATAGTGTATGCATTCCTAGAATGTTATCCTAATTAGAGTTATCACTTTCATACTAATCCAGAAACTGTCCAAAACTATTCCGAATGAAGGTTATTGTGTTTATGTGCTAACGTGCTATTAATACTGAAAAATCATAGATGTCCAATAGTTTTTACTTCAGGTTAATCCAGCGAAAGCAGCATGTCACTGACATCCTTGATAGTTTTATAAAATCCAACTAAAATATAAAAGTGTTCAGGTCCTTCAAAATTTCACATAATTTGTTTACATTGCACGAATCAGACGGTACTTGTTATGCTGTAGTACATATATTAAAACTTTAGAGTTTAGTGTTTTGCGGTTCAGATTAAAATTTATCATCTGCAAGGTTTACAACAAAGATATATAGATAAATACAATTTTAGAAACAGTTCAAAATCTCTACCCCCCCCCCCCGCACAAAATGAATTCCCGTTTCAATATCGCTGTTGAAAAAGATATATAATCCTTCTAGGTATGGGGTATAATCGTATCTATGTATATTGACTCTAGCATTCATGTATCTGGATTTAAGTTTGCAAAATATGCTAAGATCAAATGGGTTTTCTACTACTGTTAATTAGGTATGGTTCTTGCTAAAGTCTAACCTGTTTTTTTTTCTCTCTGAGGTATACATCACTCCTAACGTCGTGCAAGTATAGCTTAGTAAAACTCGTTGTTATTGTCCTCGATACAAATGTAGTAACCGATAAATATAGTTTTCAGACAATATGAATATTCCAATTAAATAGGTGTTTTCATACGGGCCTTAAAAATAAGGTGAGTTCCAAAGCCTTCGTGGTTCTACTGTCTGGTCTGGTTCTATTTGCCTGAGATAAGGAAGACACGAGAAAAAATCATTTAGAACATTTTATTACGTAAACTCGATGTTTAATGTGTTTGGAAATTGCTTAAATCTCATTAATGGTCAACAAACGAAACTATCAATCACCCAAGGATATGATAGGATTCTAATTAAAGTATTCTTTATTTCGGTTTCAAAGGAGATATTCACAGGAAAATCGTCTTTGCACATAGCAACTGCACACAACTGATCACGTCTTGTATTTGCAGTAATGCAACAAATATGAAGATATTTAAACCGCAAATATGCTTTTTACATATTAGAAGATAATTGGATCATAATATATGTACGTTGAACTTATATATTTTCCCTGTGTTTACTTTACATGGTCTATATGTTCACAGGATCAAGTGGATCTTAATTATAAAGGCCCGAACCATGTATGTATGTATGTATGTATGTATGTATGTATGTATGTATGTATGTATGTGGGTGGGTGGGAGGTTGTGTATGTATGTATGTATGTATGTATGTATGTATGTATGTATGTATGTATGTCACATTTGGAGCTCATTGTGAATAAGGATGATGGTATAGATCCACTGGATGATAGTGCCAGACAATGATCATGGTAACCCATTTCCTGATATCATCAAAACGAGGGAGTGTGATATGCGTCATTCAAGCAAACAACCAAAGCCAATTGAACTTTATAAAATTAACTTTGCCTACAATGAAATTTAAACGTCCATAATTACATTGGATAGTCACCCCAACTTATTTCTCAATGTAACTTTCATCAATCTTCATACTATTTTAAAATGGAGACATGTGAATACGGCTAAAACAAATCAGTCCTGATTGCTGCAAACATTTTGTGATTTACCATCATATTCTTAATATTTAACTAATGTGGAACAAAGAAGCGCTAGTGAAGGAAAATCGTTTGAAAGGAAATGTAACTAAGAGTCATGGGGAATGCCGAGGTGTTCATGGTGAATGTAGAGTGATCATGGGAATACAGAGTGATTATTGTTTTTGTAACTGACAATATTTTATGTGGACCTGAGTGTGGATTCACCGTAAACTTGATCAGACTGTCATTGAAACAAATGGCAGGTATATTAATCAATAAAGTAAATTATACTGTGCACATACTGATGTTATATCCTTAATGACAATAAATCTTTACTCCGAATGAACAATTGAGTAAATAAATAAATAAATTTAAGTAAGTAAGTAAGTCAGTAAGTAAGAAAATAAATAAATAATCCATACAATGACTTAATGCGCCGGGCAGAATATTATTTACTCAGTTAGCTAAGGCAGAATAGTGGAACAAGTACAGTAAAGCAAGACCCTGAACGTATTAATTCAATAAAAGAAAATTTACATCAAATTGATTACTTGTTCCTTATTGCGTATTCTATGAGGAATAAGTAACCATTTAGTTATTCTTAACTTTAAAAAATTCCCATCCAGTTGGCTGCTTTTTCCTTATTCACATCGAGTTGGCTACCTTTTGCTTCTTCACATGGAGTTGGCTGCTTGGTCTTTATTCCCGATATAATAAGGGTTAATTTTTCAACCTATTAAATGCCTATACAAAAAATGCTTCATCAAAACTGGAACACTTTTAACGGCATTCATAACTTTATTTCGAACCCATTTAGAAAAATCCGAGAGTCCTTTTTGTACCAGCTATATAAAGTTAGATACAGAGAGATGATCGATTATGCGAGCAGTTTCAATAATATTCACCCTTTCTTTCATCGGAACCATTCCATGACAGTTTCTAATTAGCGTTCTCATCCAACAGTAGGAAATGTTTATAGGAATTTCCTGCAGCAGATTTCGAGAAATATGTATATTAAATATACGCGAGTTAACAGAAGCTCAGATGATTACCTCTTACTGCCACATATGGAACAACAACTTCTTTAAGGAATTTAACATAGACAATTCCTTGGGATTTTGTCATTAGCGATATTTTTGTCCATAAAAGAAGTGGTGGCGAAATTAGAGGAATCAACGAAATAGGAGTGACCTTAAAAGTACTGGCTATGTACAGTTTGTAGGCTGTGGCGGATTCCAAAAGGTAGGCTGTGGCGGATTCCAAAAGGTGTGCTGTGTCGGATTACAAGAGGTAGGCTGTGGCGAATTCCAGAAGGTAGGCTGTGGCGGATTACAAAAGGTAGCCTGTGGCGGATTGCAAAAGGTGTGCTGTTTATCGATTCCTAAACAAAAATGTACCAACTAAACCCCTAATAAGACAACATTCTGATTTCAATCTGACTTATACATCTTCTTGATACAGATCAGCTCCAATAGTACGAAATGTTAGAGAAAATTCGATCAGCACATTCCGAGAAAAAGGAGCTACATTTATGAAAGCCGTAGGAGGATTACGTCTTATGGCCATATATGTACCATGCAGTTCACCAAATTAAAAAAAAAAACACCTTGACATGAATTGCTCTTTGATATTTTAAATACAGAATAATGTTTGACCCCAAAAGTAAGTATTTTAGGCATGTCATCGAGAGTAATCAGAGACGCAGGAGGGTCCCTCTATATTCCAGGAGTATAAAACTAGTAAAATATGGACCAATACTTGCCACATTTTGCACTGTATCAATCCCATATTAGACAATTATTATTTCAATCCCTGTTCGACACTTCCTGAGGCTTGTTCGCCACTAAAGCAGAAGTTTTAAAAAGCTTGTCAGGCCAAATTTGAGAAAGAGGGGTCTACATATATGGCTGATAGGGGTAGAGCGCGATAACACAGGATGTAAGGGGAATAAATATTTCATATTTATATTTAGTGGGTCAAAAATATACCAATATATAGGTACATTTGAAAATATACCAATATGTAGGTACATTTTTGACCAACAAAAGCAATCATGTGACTTTCTTTGAGAGGAATCAATATAACAATGGACAACTAATGAACCTCGGGTGTGAAATGCACCTACAATGTTGAAAAAATATATCAATGCTCTCTACTAACTGAATCACTTTTGATTTCAACCCTTCTTGGAAAGTTTTATGTTAGTGGTCTATTCCAATAGTAGGAAAGGTTTGTTAAAGACATTGTCCAGTCAATGTCGAGAAACAGGGAGCTAAATACATGGTACGTATAATAAAACAAGGAACATTTCTAACAAATTCATCCAGCCGATCGAGACATAGAAAATACGATATATGGCAGATATAAAATAACCCACATGGAGATTACGTCGTCATCCACATATTCACCCTATGATCTTGACATGGATCGGTTTTTAAAGATTTTTGTCACTATTTCTGCGTAGATATATGATTGACTCCCAAAAGAAATATAGATGAAGTTGGTCCAGAGCAAGCGGAGATTATGAAAGTTATTATTGATACCGTAGTAGTAAACAGTTAAGTCTTTGGACGGATTGCAGCAAAACTTTGCAATGCTTGAACGTCTACTTTGAGAATTTTGACTAAATTCTATTTTGACAGTTCTTCAAAAAGGAAAGGAAGCACAAGTTAATAATAAATTCGTCATGCCGATTTCAGTGGTCCGTCTTATGGATAACCCGCGTCGCTTTCTTGGGTTTCCTTGATCTCTTTGCTGTCTGTCTGCAGAGTAGAGCACCTCTTCGGATGTAACCCAACGAACATATTTACTATTAGGGCACCGTTGCATTCGTCCTTGAACTTTCCTGCTTCCTTCTTGTTGGCTCTTCCGACTAGGAAATGACTAGTGCAGTACAGAGGGGCATAACTGTCCCGGTACAGGTCCTGTGTTTCCACGGATAGCAGCAGGCTGTCAGTGTTGGTGAACAGGAGTCCGGATTTCTCCGTGGGGCTCCTTTACCAGGTTTGAATAAAAGTCATATATTAGCTTTATCTTCATTGCGTAGACCGGACGGTGGAGCTTGAGGCAGGACTTAGTCAAATAGACTTTTCTGGGTTAGAAGCAGGTGCCGAATCCTGCTTTCCTCGCTGTCCACAAGGTCCGCAAGGAACCGCTTCCAGAGATTCTCCATCATTTTACCAAAGATAAAGTTATTCACCAGTTTAAATAATTCTTCCTCAAACTCGTTCTTTGCCTTGACTTGTAAGTTGGTGTTGAGTTGGATATATGGATCTGTTAAAGGCGATCTGACCAAATTTGAACTTTGATGGTTTGGCATCTTGAGTCTGGTTTTCAGCCAAATGGCAGTGACGACTTATTGTACTCTTTTCTGCAGATTAAGAACGGCTTTTGTGAAGCCGGTGAACTTGCCTCCTACCTGGTCAGCAAGGTCACGCTGATATCCACCGATCCACTCTTCTGATCATTGTTTGTAAGGCTATCTGGTATTCGCTGTCCGCGACGTGGAGCTTTTCCGGGTCCTCGAGTTCGACTCTTAGAATGTAGCCCTTTAGCGAGTCGGGCGGCCTGATGATACCGATAGCTCATTCCCCACTTACCCCACTGCATGGACGTCATGCAGCGAAACCCACCAGCTGGCATTCTTTACATTATGGCCCAGCATTAGATGCTCTTGGTGTTATGTAGGTTACTGTCTAGTTGTTGTTTTTGCTGGGGTCGTGACCGGCCAAACTCTTTCCTCACCTTTTGCTCGTTTCTACCTAAATCGATGCTCGCACGGCTGAGCTGGTTAAAAAGGCATCGATTAGCGGTGAGAGTGGGGATGGAGCTGCATCTGGGATAAACTGTCTCAGCAGCTTATGTACTCTTAGACGTACATGCCCTTAATGGTAACCAAGTTGACGTCGTACACTGTAATTGGCTGTTATGCGGAAGCTGCCCCAGACGTTTTCGGCAGATGTGGCAGCTTTGCCATCTATAAATATTTGGCGATGACTTTGCCCATAACTACGATAGTGCCACATTCAGGTCAATATCATTTCTATCTAGAAAAGGCAAAAAACCTTAACTAAAACTTTATTCACTTTATAATTAACACTGATATAGTTCGTAAATGTAGCGACGATTTCTAATGGTCAGACAGTTGCCATGTGACGAGGTTAGGCTAATCTTGTTTATATATAAAGTGTGTGAATAATTACTTTAAGAAAATAGCAACTTTATAAAAAGATTCACAGGGATAGTAATAAAATTGTAAGACTGCAAGCGAAAGCAGATAATAACACTTTAACTCTTGTAGTCGTACTATCTGTAAATGGATATAGGGATTCCGGGTGTTGGGTGGTCCAAGACTAGCAATAAAACACTCGACCCCTACTAGTCTTACAGCGTAAAACATTGACAGTGATAGGGCAAACGTCTTAGATTCTTCGACAATTGGATCCCAATAAACCAATTCCCGATAGTACTTATCTCAGGTTTAATGACACCCCGTGTTATCTTCTAACATTTTTTTGGAACCACCATCTATATAGCCATTTACCGATAGTCTCACTTTAATTTTTAATTTGTGTATGTCCCTTTAAATAGCTTTGCCTCTTTTATGAATACAGAAATATGTTAAAAGAACTAGTTACTCACGTTTTCATGGACGGGGTCAACGCATGTTGGCTTATTCATCATTGGTCATACTCGTGAGTAACTAAACTTTTCCTACGTTTGGAGTAAATCGCTAACCAAACGCTTTTGAAGAATGATTAAAATCGAGATCCTCTAAGTATGAGTTGAATTAATGCACATTGTTTAATCGAATCGGTTAACACATCTTCTCTAGCCAAGGTTCCGATATGATAACCCTATTTACACCTTGGCGTATCGAGCAGATATTTATGTGCATCGGGTCTGTGAATTCCAACCAAACTAAGTTGTTAAAATTTGAACACTATTCCTACATGATCGAGACAAGGGGAGCACACAACTTTAATGGACTGATGAATAAGCAATTTTCCACTGCCAATCCGTTTTTGGTCCAATGCCTTTCACTTATGATACACCTTTAATGGCTTCCCTCTAGTACGTAGTCAAACTTTCGACGTTAAACTTACAAATTATCCATTCCGGCCGATGTACATTGCACCACTGTTACACGCTATTGATTAGTTGGCATTACACACTAAGGGAACCAATTCATGAAAAATTCCAATAGATGTCGCGAGGACAAAGCACTAAAATATATGTTCGATCCGCCAAGATGTAGATACGGTTATCATATTGGAACCTTGTTTAGAGAAAATGCGGTTAACTAACTACGCACTTTCTTTGCATAGCCAACACCTATAAGAACACTACTATTTCTCGAATTACTCCTTACGAATTTCGTCAAGACTTGTGACTCGTTTTTTGAATCGAAAATAACACTAGAGCTACAATCTCAAAAATTTGGTCCATGTTAAAATTATTTAAGGAGGGAATGATCCATATATCGAATTGAGAGGTGTATTTATATAATTATATCTGGTAACGTTTCCTTTAATTGGAGCAGATCCGTAATTATAAACTGTCAAAGAGGGGTTGAGATGAAACTACTGAGAGAATGGTTAACCTTATTAGAAATTTCAATATAAAAGGTAATCACATTGAATCAAGCTTTATTTAGTTTTTACCAGTAAGAAACTGATATAGGTCATGTATAATTTTTGAATGCTCTGCACCTTAAATGTCACCAATAAACTTCCAGACAAAAATTATCTATCGCTATGGACTTGTACAACGGTGGTCATGTACTAAACTTGGGTCAAAAAAAAAAAAGGGTGCGTCGAGTGGAATCGTCACAATCGACACTAGTATAAATTTGTTTATCAATATGCGTAGCTTTCATTGTGACATCACAGTGTGCGACATTCAGTCCGGATTGTACTGGATCACACCTTTAGGTTAATTTCGTCCAAAAATGTATACGTACTTTAGCATTGATTTTGCTGTATGCACGTATCGGTGCGTCTAAATAATGACCTTCCCAAGGAATATGGATGTATACGAATTCAAACGAAGTGAATCCTTGCCATATAAAGGTACGTAGAATCAAATTCAGAAACATGACACCAATTACTGAAATAGTGTTGAGTGCCTACATGACCCTTGTGACTTGTAATATAGCCTGTGACATTTGACATTCTGTAACTTAAAAGTGTATTTAAAAAATGACAATGCTTTTCTATCCTCATTAGCAAAAATAAAGATAATGAGAGTTAACATGACTTGATGGATTTAAAGAAAAAGTCGAAAGGTGTTTCAAATGCATTCTTGTAACTGTATAATCATTGTTTGAAAAATCTCCCCCCCCCCGGCATTTTCATCGTTTCTCATGTACTGTATATGATATCTCTGTTTTCAGTGAATGCTGGGATTTTGTTTTTCCTTTTTTATCCATTTTTCAAACAGTCGTTTTCATCCGTCCATTTTAACTATTAGAAATAAGTGAAGCATTTTGTTAAAAATCGTTGTTGGATATAAAATAAAAGCTACATGGTCCTCTTGTTTTAAGGAATTCGTCGAGTTTAATTTTTGCGAAAAACATCAATAATCGGGGAAAATCGTACTAACAATTAACGGCAGAAACATTACGAGACTGAAGACATTCGAATCGTCTCGCGAGACGTGTGATTTGGTGTTAACAAAACGATAAAATTGGTGTGCATGAATCTTACTTAATTCGTACAAAAATCACTGAAGCATGATTCGATGAAATAATTTTTGGTCGAGATTTAATTTTTATTTACAAGATTCATTGTAGTTACCATTCAAACTGAAATTGAAACTATTGTACGTTATCAAAATAATACTGCATTTAGGTCCAAAGGTCAAGTCCCTTAAATGGATACACGGATAAAATGATGGTGCAGTGTTACATGGCAGGAAAGCACTTTAGACACAGGTACTGTGTGCTTTTTCGTGATACGCTATTAAACCCATGTTCACCTTGAATACTGCCATCCGCCATTCGTTGTTATCACCTCGCCTTATTGAACGTAGTGATCATGACCTGACAAATTAGTTTCAGTAGCAATTTTTTGTGAATGTCAATTACTGATAGATATTTATTGAGTAGTGCAATTAATTTTAAAACTTCCATATGGAAGAAAATCAGGTCATGAGCAAAATATCACCGGAAAATAAATTAAATCATATCAACAAAGAAATAAAATGGATTTAATAATAATAATAATAATAATAATAATAATAAAATCGAGAGATCAATTCAACAAATTCCTGATTCTTTAATACTTTTCATTTCTTCAGACTTAAGTCATACGTTCTTTGTCAAATCGTGTTTCTTTAAAGCAACTTAAAGTTATCAGTTCTAGCTTGCACACAATTGATATGTTTTCTTTGGCTTACTTTAAAAATTTTTACTAGCAGGTGATGTCAAGCTGAATCCACTCCAATACATCCGATACACACAATTTAAATTGATTTTTCTCGGCGAGAACGGATTATGCACTTCCTTTGTTCACTTGAACATTAGATCTACAATTTCTCGCTGATAATTGCCCGCAAGGTTCAGTTCTAGGATGGTTACTGGATTTTTTTCTTCATATATCAATGATATTGTTGACAATCTACTTAGTATCGCCAGACATTTTGCCGAAAACAGTTCTCTATTTTATTCTTCTAGAAGTATGTAAATTATCTAATATATACTAAATGCCGTCTTAGAAACCATAAAGAATGATCAAATCAATGACTGGCAAGCTTCAATCCAGTAAAAACCGATGCCATATTTTTCAGCAAAATGAAAAGCCTATTCTTTCCGAAATTGAAGTTCCAAAATAAATCTAATTTATTGACAATCATAATCATTTGTGCCTTACACTTAATAATGCATGCACTTATTGAAAATATACTTAAGAAATTAGGTAAAATTACCAAAGATTTTATAATTCCTCATATACAAGCTGAGTAGAACATCCTTTGCTTTAATTCACCTGCCATATATAACGTCTTTGTTTAGGATACACTGATGTCGTTTGTAATGGATTTTCAAAAACAGACTTATAATGATTCCGGTTAGAGACTGCTAGGATAGTCACATGTCTAACTAGACCTGTTCACGCACACATTATTTATAATGCGTCTGGCTATCGATCTCAGAAAGAGAGGTTATATTTTCATACGCACTCAATACACAGTTCAAAGGCAAAATTTAATTGTCTTAACGCAATGCCCGTTCCAATCTCAACAAACACTCTTTTCTTTGGCACACCTCACTTGCAATCAGCAAAATTTAATATCTTTAAGTTTCTTCAACAGTACATGAATCTTGTTTTAACTAACGTCTCTTCTCTAGATTCTAATCATAAAGGAAATCGTGTTATTATTAATATTAATCTTATTCAGACTGTATAATGACCAGTTGATAGTGGTGTTACTGCATTACATACTCCATGCAACTCCTTCCGAAGTTTGGTAACATCATTGTCCACTTGCCTTTGATATCTCTCTTCAAAAAAACAAATTCTATTTTTGTCGAAGCCCGTTTTTGCATAATGTACCAAATAAAATATATTTAAGCCACTACTACTACTACTACTACTACTAATAATAATAATAATAATAATAATAAATAGGTAAATTACAGGTATTATCTAACGTACACAAAATACTTCAGGTACACATACTTCAACTCTTTGGACGTGTATGACAAACTACACTTAAATTCGTGAAAAAGGCTTGAGAAAAGGTGTCAATACAAAGTACTTTGCTGTTGACTCTTGTCAAATAAATTCCGTCACATCAGTTCTGACTTGCTACTATCATAAATCGTATCCTTAACCAGCTCCTAAACAAGAACTAATACGTCTTCATCACAGATAGTTACTGCAACAGTTGTTATCACCTTGCGATGCACCTAATTAGGACCTTTCCGTACATCACGGAGTATAGCATCGTTCCCATCACATGCACCGTCTGTGGATTTCCGTGCATCACGGAGTACAGCGTTGTTCCCATCATATCCAACACCTGTGGCTTTCCGCACAGCATGTAGTACAACATTGATCCCATCAAAGCAACCGGCTGGTGTAAACATTACACAATTTATTTACAGCTCGACTCAGGTTGTCCACTCACCTAACCGTTATTACCAATGATGTGGTGATGTTGTAACTACACATATGCAGACAGGTATACGTTTATACATGTGACACAATTTTGGAGAGCTATTGAAAGGGCAACAGTGAAGATAATTTTAAAAAGTGGCAATTTACAACCTATTTTTATCAATAAAATACTGAAATTAAAACATTATATAATAAAAACTGTGTAGTATCATTCACGGTCAATTATTTTTAAAAGAAACAAATTATTTCTCACACATAAGTACATGCTAATATTTTCTGTTCTCAAAATGCAGGAATATTTTGTCAATCTTTGCACATATGAAATAATTTTTAAATATTTTTAAAATCTTAAATTTTTTCCTGACTATACATTAATATATCAAGAGTGTTATGACTATTTAAGGTTTATTAGAATGGGACCTGCCCTTCGTGATTATCTGTAGGACATTCAGTAGACATTATGGTATACAGTATTACAGCCAGATGGGCAATTACGATCGACTTAAATATGGTTGTCATACAAAAAAAAATATTTAAAGAGTTCTTATTTGTCAGCCGTTCATGTAGTACTTGTCGTTACCTTCTACATGCCAAATAAGGAATTGGTACACAGAATTTAACTGAAGTTTTATATTTGAAAGAATTAAAAGAAAACGTGGAATTTTCCTATTGGATGCAAGTTGAGTTATTTCATAATTTCGTGGTGGAAAAAAAAAAACTCCGCGTATTATTTCGAGCATGGGAGAAGAACATGATGAACAGTTGCTTCTCGTTCTAATCATTCACCTTTTATATTGTTCCTCTTGTAACCTCCAATTACAAATTTATGAAAATAATACATTTAAACTAAACTGATATCGAGCTAGATGAAGGTTATATGCATTCTTTTTTAGCCCAAATACTCCATATCTTCAACTGATGGCTCGAAACATGTTTCAGGTTCGGTGACACGTTCTTATTATTGTTGTTGTTGTTGTTGTTGTTGTAGGTTTAACACTATTTTCCAGGGCAAGATAGGCTATATATAGCGGCCTTTGTAACTGGCGGAGGCAGAATCCTGGAAGAACCACCGAACCACGGGAACTACTGGTAACCTTTCTCACATATCCACATTGGCCGATCTCAAGAATCGAACCCACGCGGACAAAGGTGAGATGATAATGATCGGTAAAGGCCAGCGCTTTTAACCACTTGACCACCACAAATATCGGAAACAAGTAGTTCATCAGCACAATGTTTTCCTAATAGCGATACAAGTAAAGGTCTATCCAACTAGATAGACGACATTTTAGTGCATGCTAACTTTCTCTACAGCGTGAGATATGCAGATCGTGTTTTCTTTAGCACAGTAGGGCTTAGAAATTTCGGAGGCTTGGCAATCATGTAAATTTATTGCTAAATCATGTTAATGTAGTTATGGTTTTCTAGACTGGTTCTTTGTAGAACAGTCTTTACTCATACTGGTTCTCTGTAGAACAGTCTTTACTCATGAGCGAAACGTCTGAAATACGGAACCAAGAATACATCATGCAAACATAACCTGTCAACAGGATGAATGTGTGAGCGAGATAAAGATCCAATACCATAGGACTTGCCATTATCGATATAGTTTGCAAAAGAAGACGAGCGTTGTTGTGTCATCAGAAAATAAATATAATAAGACATTCCTGACCTCTTTAAGGCATGTCTGGAAAGTGGGAAAGAAGTTGAAATGAACCACGCGCTGTCCAAACATAAGGATTGTATGATGATGTATGTGAACGAGAAGTATGCATAGTACTTTGCAAAACATAAGCTTAAGACAAAGCACGAAAAAACGTTGTAGAGATAGCATATATATTTATCCTGTTTCCCATACCATGTAGGAAATTATGGTCACCATGAATCTTTATCTTCACGATGCAATTAACAACGTAGCATTTCTAAAGGAAACGATATGAAACATTCAGATAAAGGAAGAAGTCTACCAGGTCAAGGAAAATGTTTCATGGAGCAGAAATTATTATCTATGTTGATTTTGTTATATACAACAACCATTCTTCGGTCCATGAGTACATTATGTAAGGAAATCCATCATCAACCACTTAGACCCTTGGACATGTCAAATGAGAGCTAAGAGCAATAAGTGTCTGACAAATTCTGCACCCTTTGCTACTGGATCATTGCTGGCACCTGGCAAATTCTACGGATATTGTTGAGCGGAACCAGCGCTGATATATCCTTTCCATGGGACGGAATCTAAGCTACTTAAAGTTTCAAAATATGTGGGTTTAGTGGAGTCATGCATCAAGTGTCCCAGACAAAAGAGGTTGCAGCATTGGTCAACAAGCCAGCTCTGGCATAGTTTATGACGAAATGTAAGACATTGATGTTTGCGGAACAAATATTTAGATGTCACCAGAATTTCCAGTTGTGCCACAAAATGTGGCTGATGATAGTACCACACGTGGGGCATTTGACAATTGTAGTAGCTCCAAACGTCAATACAACGTAAGCACCATGATGTGAATCTTTGTTTAAAAGATCATTCGGGGCAGTGAAAACAAAATAAGTTCTGATTCATCAAATATATGTAACCCAACATGGTTAGGAAAAAGATTGCTCCGCAATACCTACTAGGAATAGTGAAATATAATGGGTTCATGGATGCACATCCCTTCATAAAGATATGAAAGCCATTGATCAATCAGTCATTCTGCTAAGAATAATGCCTATGAAGATCGTTGACTTAGACGTACAGCACTATTTTAAACACAGTGTACCAGGACGACTGTTTATTATGTAATCCTTAGCAACAAAAGCCGTGATCAGCAAGACACATATTAATCGTACCACCATCATTGGTAGATATATCCACAAATAAAGATAAATAAAGAAAATAAAAATCCTTAATATTCCAGTTCAAGATTTACAAATACTGTCCTTGGGCAAACCTGCCATTTATCTGATCTTCCTGCGCCGATCTGTACACAGATGCTTGTTAGTCAACCGACAAGGAGGCTTCTATCGACAACGAGGATGTTGATTGGATGTTCTCTGACTATGATGAAACAACGGATAACAGAGGAAATGTATCCCATGTAAGAAATTATAAAACCTTCATTCAGTAGAGAAGATGTTTAACGGATGCAAAATCGGATCGATTCAGATCATTGTTAAGGAGGATGAACGGGAAAAAGTTATAAGCTGTAATACGTTCGTTCCAATGTCTTTAGACAGAATGCAAAGGACTTACCACCCTCCTAACTTTCGTATTTCCTTCAACTTCGGCCTAAGGAAATTTAAGATTTAGGAGAATGGTAAAACCCAGAACACCATGTTAACTTGTAGTATTTCTAATAATATTGACAATTCATTTATCTTTGAAATTCCACTCAATCACGGATCATCATACAATACTTTTTCTCATGTGTTAAGACGACGATTTATATCCAAACCAACGATATTGGTCAATTTCAGATTATAAGTTTCAATGTTGTGTATTTTGGAAAACCCTATTAACACTTAGTGCCAGGTAAATCAACTCTTTCTATGATGCCTGGTTTATTATTTTATAATTCTCTTTATATTACCTAAAGAGATCTTTGGATGTTATCAATGGCGCTTTTTGGGAAATTTTGTGCAATTTGTTCATCTCTAATTTACTTATGAGATAGATTGGTCAGAATCCTAGACGTTTATCACGTAATTATTTTTCCGGCACTTCAGCTAATTAGCAGTGATATTTTGATCCGTCTGTCTGTCCATTTCTCTGTGACATAATATGTCAGTACTTTTCTTTGAAGTATCAAATGAAATTTGTAAACCTACTTAAGGGTATTAATGAATTTTAGCTGCATTAATCTGTCTGCAAATACCCACATACCTAGAAACCCAGTCTGATAACATCTATGTTACTTATTTTACCACCATTTAAAAATAACACTAACATTACCCAGCAATGGTACACAAAGGTGGAAAATGATCACTTAGATTTGATATTTATTTCTTTTATTTCGGACCAACTATGTACACTATGCACACATAATTCTAACTTTACGAGTGTACAGGAAAATTTAAAAATGGTTAGCAAGATCCTAATTCCAATATGTGGCTTACACACTATTGGCAGTAGAGACCGTTCTTGTTAAAGAATTGGGCAGAATTTGACTAAATACTACGTTTCCGAGCATTTCTGAAAGTTCCTGTTGACATTTGGGGTATTCAGGTTTTTTCCCCCTTAACAGTTTTATTCCTGCATTGTGAGACACACACAAAGACAAGCCCAAGACCAGTACTTGCACGCGATCATAAGCGGCGATTTTAATGCCCATAATGAGCAATACAACGACAACATAGAAATGTTCAACCAAACCATAGTTGGTGCTTTGTCCTCGAAAGCTAAGAGGTATGTCCCTAATGCAGGAGGGTGAGATATAAAACAGTCAGTGCCGTGGCAGAATGACGATTGTAAACAATCCATTAAGGATAGAAGAAAGTCCTTAACAGATTTAGGTCAACTAAAACTTACTTAGTTATATAGAGAAAAGTTAGCAAAAACCGTCATTCTGACTGCTGACGCTTATGGAGAAATGCAGAGAATGTCCAATAAAGAGATTGATGATGATCGAAATACAAGATACCTACAAAACGCAATATCCACCAATCCCCGTATAGCCGCCATTGAATACACTTGTGATTGCTGAACTTTTTGATTCTAAAAAGTCCCAAGGAACCGACAAGACGAAAGTTTACACCACCGGAACACATGAAGCCGTTCATATTCCCGTCTTCAGTGGTTACTCCTCAGCCCTTTTAAGGGCTCAAAAGAATTGCCTCAATTGCAAAGGGGTATTTATTTTGGCTTGAAAACCCATTTCGATAAAAACTATTATAGTATAAGAACTGGATTCATTCGCCCACCTTCGGAAAGAGCACTCGATGTTATCTAATTGAAACAACAAAAATCTAATGGCACACCAAGAACTGGTATTTGAATATTGTTATTTCGGAAACTGTATTTACACTATGTACTCCAAATTCTAAAATAACAAAATAACACAGATTAGGAAAATTCAAAACCTTGCTAACTACCATATGTGGCTTACGCGTTATTTTTGTAGGGAATAGCCAATTTGGCAATTGACAACTTGGCAGAAATGATAGTACATCTATGACGTTTCAGAGAGATTTCGCAGATGTCTGACGACTCCGGCCAAACTTCCCCTTTTCCGCGCACAGATATATCAGTAGCATGCAGCAAACCTGGAAATTCGTCGAAGAGGTACTATTTTGCCCATTCGACGGGGTAGATACGACAATGGTTGAGTTGCCGATATACGTCTATAATCAAGGTCAAGTCAACACAAGTTTTGCCATTAGGTTAATAGAAATAGTGGAACACCTTCTGGGCCACATTGAAGAACTGGAGTGTTACACCAAAAAATGCCACTACAGATGACCTCTTTACAAACAACGAAGACCCTTATAAGAGGGTATGGGCAGAGAAGCGGGAAGAAAAAGAGCGTTAGAAGAGACATCGGGACTGCTAGCTGGTTAAAGATCCAGGAAGATGGGCCATCAAGAATAGATCCTGGAAGAACTAAACTGATGTAAGGAAGTCAGTGAACCAAGTGTTAGGCTCATGATCTCTGCGGAGACAATGTAAGATGGAAAGATGTGCGGCGCCCGACGTGTGAGGTGTAGCAGCTTTTAAATATTGTTTATTAGCATCAAACATAATTACCCAGATCTCTGGAAAAGAGATATACTAATCATATTCACAACTCTTTTGTGTTTGTGTGTTTAGGAATGTATTTGTCTTTCCCGGCCAAAACAAAAACTTAAAACCCCTTACCCTTTCTCTTGTGTTTGCATGTGTGAGAGGGTGTACTACTGTATCTTTAGCAACTTCCTACCCTTATGTGCGATTGTGCTTGTAAGCTTGAGTGTGAGAGTATGTGTATAAACACTCCTACCCTTTTCGTTTAATACTCGGGGCATGTGATTGGAATGCATTCCAACAGCAGGTGCTGGATATAATTGTGGTGTGTTGGATTGTAAAGGTGTCTGACGGATTGTAGATAAAAGTTTAACTTTACGATTCCCGTTTGACCCTATAAACACTTTCGACCCCATAATACAATCGCCGTGATAAACGAATGAACAATTTAACATAAGATTTCCCATTTCCCTAAAACTCCACAACAATTTTAATTCTCTGAACAATTTTAACATAGGCTCTCAAATTGTCCTCCGCCAAGTAACATTTCCATATAACATATGTCATAAAGTTAGACCCCCCATGACCTCCAATATCCACAAAGAACTACTTGGGCTTGTGAGTTAGTGCATTTGAGTGTCAATAATAATGTTACATCTCTGTGTGTGATTTAGATTTTTAACGTAGCTTTAACAGTTTTTAAGCCATATTGCTACGATGTATGCAGTATGGCAGTTTATAGCGATGTTAAGCAGTGGGGCATCATGTCGCACATTATCCCGACACCAGGCTGAC
>CM068828.1:77654191-77689191 GCA_028554795.2 Sinohyriopsis cumingii
TGTACGCTCAAGATGAGAAACTGTTGATAATTTGAGAACGAGTAAAATTATTAACGAATTGTGACTTATTGAATGTGAGTTTAATGTGAGTTTAATGTGAATAAATGGGGAATGAAAGCATTATTCTGGGGCAGTGAGATCGGGAATGTTTTGTTTAAATGTATGCACTTGTTAGAATATATATTGCACGAATAAAAGTCCTAATTAAATGACTCTTTATTACGGTTTGAAAAGAGATTTTCAGTTGCCTCAGCAACATTGACAGCAAATTTGCCTTTGCATTACGGTTTGAAAGGAGATTTGTCAGTTGCTTCAGTAACACTGACAGGAAAATCGTCTTTGCACATATTAACTACAAAAGATGGACTACGTCTTTCGTAATAAACATGAATGGAAAAATGGTCCATAATGCATGAGGACTACAACGTGTAGCTTGTGTTCGTTTTCTTTTGATGGAAGATATGTTCCATGAGTCCGAAATCTAACTAAATCACAATAGAACTTCATTTGCCTACGTTGCTTTCTAATTCCCAACTGACTGATATTCGACGTCAGAATATATCTTTGCTTACTATAATCATATTTACTATTTTGAAATCAATACAAATCTGGTGAATATAAAAATATACCCGTACAAAAAGTGTGAGTATGCATCTTGAAGCCCAGTAACGAAACTAATAAGACTTATTTTCCCAGAATTTAACAATTATTGAAATTGTTTTGAACACGGTCTAAAGCCTCCCAAAACAAAGCAATGTCAC
The DNA here is from genome assembly GCA_028554795.2 of Sinohyriopsis cumingii. Taxonomy (NCBI): domain Eukaryota; kingdom Metazoa; phylum Mollusca; class Bivalvia; order Unionida; family Unionidae; genus Sinohyriopsis; species Sinohyriopsis cumingii. Next base: position 77,654,953 of record CM068828.1, read on the forward strand.
AAAATTCCGATAGCAAATAATTTCCTTCACACCGATGATGAAATCATGCAATGATACATTTCTATATTGACCCTACTCTATATTTAGCATGCTGTAGGATGTCATTTGTTGCATGCGGCTCAAGTGAGTGACAAATGTATATTAACATCACTGGTGAGTGAGGAACACATTTTATTAGAACGTGCTGTGTTTTAAGAACACCGAAAAGCAATTACTTTATAATGAATAAAACGTCAAGATATATGAACTACAATTTTATATGCACACCATACTTTTCAATGGAATAACTTAAATTTTTTAATCAGACTATTTTTAATCGATCAAGGAAAGAATATTATCAAAGCAAAAAATACATTTCTTCTTTAAATTTCTATATTAATTGATAATTTCGTTTGGTTTCTTTGGTTTGAAGGTCTGTTATGGTTTTACCATCTTGTATGGTTGAATTCCAGGTGGATATATCAGGTTCGTTATTACTGACTGAACAATTTTAACAATCCATTTAGAAAATGTATATTTAATAACATTTTGCAACTGAATTTGTATGATGTTTCAATGTTGTCGCTATAACATTACGTGAAAAACATTACATGTATAATATATTAAAAACAACAAACATACTTAACAACCACAAAGCAGACTTCACACAAGATACAAATCACAGCACAACTTCACGCTGGATATTACAGGGATATTATGACTTGTGTTACATACTGAAAACAATCCATACCATACCACAGGAAAGCAAGCTTCATACTGGATATTACAGGAATATTATGACTTGTGTTACATACTGAAAACAATCCATACCATACCACAGGAAAGCAAGCTTCATACCAGATATTACAGGGATATTATGACTTGTGTTACATACTGAAAACAATCCATACCATACCACAGGAAAGCAAGCTTCATACTGGATATTACAGGGATATTATGACTTGTGTTACATACTAAAAGCAATCCGTACCCTGCCACAGCAAAGCAAGGTCCATATTGGATATTATATGGATATTATGACTTGTGTTGCACATGGAAAACAGCCCATACCCTACCAAAGCAAAGCCGGCGTTTTCCCGGGCTTTGTTTACAAATGACGCCATTGTCGTGTCTGTGTTTATGTTTATACTACAACTTCTTCCCAACCGCCGGCGCGTTCACTCTTACATCATGGCACGCGACAAAAAACGATTTAAACGGGATCACCTTGCTTGCTTGACTGTGCCTAAAAATATCGAAGTACGTTATCATTGAATTTGCCGTTAAGCATTTTCCCAGGAATTTATACAATAAACTTCAATGGAATTGGATGGACAACGCGCAAAATAATGTGAATAAACGCCATTTAAAGATATGTATAATGAAATTCTACAAAATGACACCTAAAGCTTCAAAATGTTACGCAGAGCGCGGACATGAGCAATGTGACTTGTACTATAACAATGCAATGTAACTAATTTCGAGGCTACGAATGCAATTAAAAAATATACAGTCATGTAATGATGTTTACAATTATTAAATATACTGCTCAACTCTTAGCTTGAAACGTTCACAAGACAGTTCTCTGGTAAAGGTTCAAGGTCATCCTTAAATAGTGAAGTAATTTTGAAGACATTAAATAGAATCCCAAAAATGTGGTGTAGAAATGAATATTAAAGAAAACAAACGTGGTTAAAAAAACGGTTGCATTTGAATATATGTATGTTTTTGCCATATTAATGACCGATGCCACCGCATATTTTCTGTAAAAGGGCCTTAATCAAATAATGAAGTCTTACCTTTAAAACGCCTTACATTACAGTTTAATCAATATAAAAAAATGAAGAGATTATGTGATGGACCAATTTTGGACCTACATAGTATGTCCTTTGTTTTGAATAATCAAATGTATCTTACTTTTCAATTCAGCAAGAAAATAGACTTATTGATAATATATCATGTCTAAAGTCTCCAGTAAGAGTAGTCTCCCGTGCTATTACAATGCTACTGGTGTGACGCAGAAGATCAGCTGACACATCATAGACTGCTCTCCTATGTCTTAATTTAGTCATTTATTAAGACCGTTTGAGTGGCCGAAGCGGTTAGAGAATCCGCCTCGGATGCGGGAGGTTGGGGGTTCGAACCCCGCCGAGTCACATTAAAGACATATAAAAATGGTAATAGCAGCTGCCACGCTTTGCTATCAGCATGAAGAGGATAGTGTTAGGACTGGTCGGCCTGGTGTCAGGATAATGTGTCTGGGTGGGACCATACTATATGTCTGCGATATGACGCCTCTGTGGTAGACATCACTATAAACTGCCACGCTGCAGACATCGTAGCGATATGATTAGAAAATTGTTAAGGCTACGTTAAAAATTCAACACACACACACACACACACACATTTATTACAAAATCATTTTTCTTTATTTTATAAAAACGACTTTGTTGACAGGTTCATTATACCTGATAAGCATTTTGGCTTCCAGAAAGATTCCTATTTTAGGTGATTTTAGAAAGTTCATTATTCTAAAGCCTACTCACTTATGACTTTTAAGATACCCTTATGTAAAACAAATTATATAAAGTTGACGAAACAAATAATGAACGCGTGTTATCACATCATTTCGTTGCCATGGGACTCTTACGTTGTATGCTTCTTATATACTGTATGTATATTAAAGACGCTGATGGATTATAGAACAGCATCCTAAACTCTGTTAATGAGTACCTACTGTCTTAAATGGAGAGACAAGCCTTCAAACTGAACACAAATTAATAATCAAAGATGGTTGGAGGATAAACACATATTGATATGAAAATATTATTCTCTTTATCTTATTCTATCACACTAACAACTCATGAGAGAGACAGACAAAGCGACAGAGAGACAGACAAAGCGACAGAGAGACAGACAAAGCGACAGAGAGACAGACAAAGCGACAGAGAGACTGTGTGTGTGTGTGTGTGTGCGGTTGTGGATGTGTGATTTGGATGTTTAACGTAGCTTTAACAAATTTTCAGTCGTATCGTTACGATGTCTGCGGTGTGACAGTGTATAGTATGTCCAGCACTGGGGCATCATGCCGCAGACATGTAGCATGATGTCCCACCAGCCACATTATCCTGACACCAGGCCGACCAGTCCTATCACTAACCTCTTAATGCTGAGCGCCAAGCGAATCACCTGTTAGTATGAGTGTTTACAGTTTCTACAAATTGCTTTCCACATATGGTAATCAACCTTAGAGACAATTATTTAGATTTGACTTCAAATTGTCTCACGTTTGTCAGCTAAATATCCTAAAACCGTTATATATTTCATGATTCATGCTTGATTTATCATTATATTTACATTACATCAATGACTGCAAACGTCCAGCTTTTTTCTGTACAAGGGTGAACAATTTAAAGATGGTGTACACTGTAATGTTGTACTATATAGGGAGGCACGTGTCCTGCAAAAGCAGGAAGTAATGAGCTGTTTTGAAACAGACTTAAACTGATCAAGCCCAAGAACTAAAACCGTATAGAACTGAAAGTTTCCAAATTCGGACATGCGCAGTATGACTAATCTAAATGTGGCAAAGGAATCAGTTTTAGTCCTGATATGGTGATCCTGGCCTAAGATTTGATGACAAAAGTATTAATGAGAGAAATATTTTAATTACATCGCTCCGTTAAATTGGAACAATTTTTAATATTTAACAAGCGGTGTAATTTCAATGTTGCAATTTGCAATGGGATGTAGCTCTAAGCTTTAAACATTATGGTAATTTACGGAATTATAAGGCAGTAACCCAATAGGAGGAACTACGTCACTTCGATGTCTGAGGAAAATAACTCGTCCATTGTGTATCCGTGTTAATATGGAAAGTCCGTTAAGCATGAAAGGAGCAGAGGATGCCAGTGGTAGGGCCGCCTGGTTACAGTCAAGATAGAAAATTATAAATCAATGAATGAATTCACTTGTTATCACATTAAATATGTCCGTTATTGAAATCGGTGGTGGGAGTATAAATAAAACGGATATATATATATATATATATATATATATATATATATATATATATATATATATATATATATATATATATATATATATATATATATATATATATATATAAACTTAATTGATTTCCTGACTCCTAACATCTCCAATTCCTTCATTTTCGGTTTCCAGGTTTATACGTCAAAATCAAAACATATTTGCGTTGACAATTTCATCAATGTTTGTTCAATTCCTACGCCTTTCCAATAGCATAAGGAAATGAGTATACATTTGATTTCGTGAGCCCATATCTTATAATTTGATGATTGCAACCATTGTAGTTTATATTAAACATCTTCTTGGAAGTCTACTATTGGACATTTTGAGAATTTACAATCAATATTTTATTGGCTTCTTAATGTTTGCGGTACTTGTCATGTACTATCTCAAAATCAAATTTGTTATTAAAGCCTCAGATTTCAAGTCTAGAACAGAATTGCGAATAATGATATACTGCATATTTTGTCCATTTGAAAACAAAGATGATAAAGTTGACGATGTGGATGAATTCACTGAGTCGCAAAAAGAAACGTTCATACAAGCTGAACGTGGCATCCACAATGTCCAGCGATGGCTTTATGAGAAAGAACATGAGTACAGCTGTATTGAAAATGTAATTCATTATCATTTAAACACTTATTTAGCTTAAATGTTCATCACGATCCTTTAACAAATCCAATTATTCAAACTATGAATTGTGCTTTATATAGACTATACAACTAGCATAGAAAGGGATCTTAAAGCCAAGCGCTATCATTTCTCTCCCACAGACAAGCCATCTTACAAGTCCGTCCAAGCACTAAATTCGAAACAAATGCAACTAGAGAAAGCGAGTTTTTGCAGAAAAGCAAGAGCCCCAGACCTGATAAGTCACGATAACGAAGAAACCCAGTTTACCTTTCCATGACGTATTTGAAATGGAGACCCTTCGAAATGATTGATGACGATAGCCCCTTTTGTATTTAGTTTAATATTTCTATGGATTCAATTAATAATAACTTTTCAAATAAAGAAAATAAGTGATAAAAAACACAAAGAAACAAGGTTTAAAATAAATATCAGATAAATTAATGTATGAATTAAGGAATTTTAAGAAAGTAAATGAATAGGTATGGAAGTAAAAACAAGGAAGAAGTCGTTATATATATATATATATATATATATATATATATATATATATATATATATATATATATATATATATATATATATATATATATATATATATATATATATATATATATATATATATAAAACAAATGTGTACCCTGCACACACCAAATATTTCCAGAATCAAATCGATCAGTAACATTTCAACAAATAAATGAGTAAAAGAAATAAAAAAGGATAACGTTGCAAAGTTCGAGGATTGCGGTAGTGTGCGATGTGCCCATGTATTTGTTCTGTATTTGTTAACTCCGGATGTGTTTTTGCTTTTACTTTTAAATTTAGCATAAATCAATTAACTTTTTTCTTATGGCGTTTTCTTCTTACGAAGAAACAAAATGAGTATATTTAAAAAGTTGCTACATTCTATAGGAAAATACGAAATCGTATTTTTTAAACTGTTATGCGATGTTTCTAGCGTCGTGAAAGCATAGCTTAGAAACGCTCGCTAATATTTCCCCATACAAATGCATATATATATATATATATATATATATATATATATATATATATATATATATATATATATATATATATATATATATTCCAATTGAATGGATGTTTCTTTATCAGCCTTAAAAAAATGTTACTTCCAAGACTGTCCGAAAACATTGGTAAGGTCGGTCAATAAATTCTTCAAACTGTAGCAACGTTTTTTAGAAGTAGAGGAAGACCGCCTATTATAAACTTCTAAATTTAACACTGAAATACAAATATTTTTTTTCTTTAAGTGTTTTCGTCATCAAACTTTCAGTTCTATAGTGTTTTAATTCTTGGTCTCGATCAGTTTAAGTCCTCTAAGGCCTTAACAGTGTTAACAAAAGGCTTTAACAAGATATGGATCGGGGGGTATTGTAGTGTACATAATGTTTGAATTGTTCATCCTTGTACAGAAATATGTTGCATGTTAGCAGTCCTTCATGTAATGTAAATATAATGATAAATCAAGCACGCACCATCAAATACTTAACAGTGTTAGGAGATTTAACTGACAAACTTGTGAGAAAATTTGCAGTGAAATCCGCTTAACTTTGCTTCTAAGGTTGATTACTATATGTGGAAAGCAATTTGTAGAAACTTTAAACAGTAGATTTGTGAATCTGTTTTTCTATCATTAAATACTATAACCATAAGAGATAATTCTTCCTCATAAATAACATTGTCCACGTTTTCATGCTATCAAACAACATTACAATATTCTAGAGCGAGACATGTTACAGTTATTTACACTAATATAGGCGATAGAAATGTTATCAGTAAAAGACAATTCTGCATCAGATACATACATATACTTGTAACCTTGTCTAGGATAAATAAATATGTGAAAAGTCTTCTGGCTATATATCTATCTACGATAGCATATTTTGAAATTGCCTTACTACTATATTTCGATCATTTCAATTATCCTGTTGGGTAATATAAAAATGCTTTTCTTTTCCATTAATATTTATAAATTTTTAACTTTGTTACTGTTTATTAATTTTACCTAATTCTGTGCAAACTGAAGATGTATCTTCACTCCACAGTCCATTTTCCCCGCAAGTCAAGAAAGGCAGCCGGCCGTGTTTCTGAATAAATCCTGGGTTGCATTTGTACAAACAGAAGCATCCAGGGACTCTGCTACACGATGGTCTAATGTAACCGCCATGAAATGTCTCTGGACAAAGTTGGTCTTCTTCTATAAGATAAAAGCATATTGGAAAATGGCAAACTCAAGATCAGGAACTGGTGATCATTTGGCGACGAGTAATACATAGTGCTTTCATCAATGTGCGTTTAATGAGAATGGAAAGTTCACATCAGGCTTGGGGCGTGAGATCGCAAAGAGCTTGCCTACGTGTATGCACTTGTATATCGTAATTTTAAAATACAAATTGAATGAATAGCACAAATAATGAAATTACTATTTTCTTACAGTTTGAAAGGAGATTTATCACATTCAGAGTAACTGCACACAACTGGTCACGTCTTGCATTAGCACGAAGGTAACAAACATGATATTCAAACCGGAAATAAGCTTTCATACATATTACAAGAGAAAAGGATCCAAACATTTGTATGTAGCATTTGTATATCTTACCTTTTTTTTCTTTCAGTGATCGATATGTTAACAGGTTCATGGGAATCTTAAATCAAAAGTGCATGTATATATATATATATATATATATATATATATATATATATATATATATATATATATATATATATATATATATATATATGTGTATATATGTATATATATGTGTATATATGTATGTATATATGTATGTATATATGTATGTATATATATATATATATATATATATATATATATATATATATATATATATATATATATATATATATATATATATATATATATCTTAGATGTTTTTACAAATTTCATTACTCTATTGCCTACTTTCATCCGACGATGGTTGATGCTTTATTGCAAACAAAGACTATAAAGTAGGCAAATTTAATAATCGCTGACAACAATTAATGAGTGTTATTGAATTATCTCGTTGATCAAATGGGATTATATGGCTGTATATGTCACGTAAAACGTCTTTGTACTAAGGCCAATGGTGGTGTATTGACTTAAGAAAAAAACTTTCAAATTAAATAAAAAATAAAAATAATGAGGGTCTAAGGATCAGTATATTATAACAGATAAATGTTATGCTCTTTATTCCATTCTCCGAGATTAACAACTCAAGAAATTGTGACATGCGTCATCAAAGCAAACACACGAGACAGTTGAATTTTATCCGATTAAATTTGCCTATAATGAAATTTAAAGGTAGATAATTACATTAGATAGTCTCCCCAACTTGTTCATCAATGTAACTTTCATCAGCCGTCTTAGTTATTAAAATGGAAAACATGTGAATTCGGTTAAGAACAAATCTATCGAAATTTGTGATGTAGTATCATTTCTTGAAGGAGGTTATATATTAACTGATAGGGAATAAAGAAGGGACAGGAAATTAAAATTGTTTGAAAGTAAACGTGACTGATTAAAACTTATAAGAAATGCAGAAGGATCATAGCGTATCCAGAGGGAACGTAGGGAATGCAGAGGGATCATAGCGTATCCAGAGGGAACGTAGGGAATGCAGAGAGATCATAGCGTATCCAGAGGGAACGTAGGGAATACAGAGGGATCATAGCGTATATAGAGGGAACGTAGGGAATACAGAGGGATCATAGTGTATCCAGAGGGAAAGTAGGGAATACAGAGGGATCCTAGCGTATCCAGAGGGAAAGTAGGGAATGCAAAGGGATCATAGCTTGTCCAGAGGGAACGTAGGGAATGCAGAGGGATCATAGCGCATCCAGAGGGAACGTAGGGAATGCAGAGGGATCATAGCGTATCCAGAGGGAACGTAGGGAATACAGAGGGATCATAGCGTATATAGAGGGAACGTAGGGAATACAGAGGGATCATAGTGTATCCAGAGGGAAAGTAGGGAATACAGAGGGATCCTAGAGTATTTAGAGGGAAAGTAGGGAATGCAAAAGGATCATAGCTTATCCAGAGGGAACGTAGGGAATGCAGAGGGATCATAGCGTATCCAGAGGGAATGTAGGGAATGCAGAGGGATCCTAGCGTATCCAGAGGGAACGTTGGGAATACAGAGGGATCATAGTGTATCCAGAGGGAAAGTAGGGAATACAGAGGGATCCTAGCGTATCCAGAGGGAAAGTAGGGAATGCAAAGGGATCATAGCGTATCCAGAGGGAATGTAGGGAATGCAGAGGGATCATAGCGTATCCAGAGGGAACGTAGGGAATACAAAGGGATCATAGCGTATCCAGAGGGAACGTAGGGAATGCAGAGGGATCATAGCTTATCCAGAGGAAACGTAGGGAATACAAAGGGATCATAGCGGATCCAGAGGGAACGTAGGGAATGCAGAGGGATTATAGCGTATCCAGAGGGAACGTATGGACTACAGAAGGACCATAGCGTATCCAGAGGGAACGTAAGGAATACAGAGTTATCATCGTCATTGTGACTGACACTGTTTCATATGGACACGAGTGCAGACGCACCTTCAAGTGATTTTGACTATCATTTAAAATAATGGCAGGAATATTAAGAAACAAAGTGAAATACAACGTGCACATAATGACATCAAGATCTTAATTTGGATTTTTTTTACTCTGAATGATTGACTGAGTAAATTAAAAAATTGCACAAATAAACAATCGATAAAATGACTGAATGCACGGTCAGATTAGAATTTACACATTTAGCTTAGACTGAGTGGTGGAACAAATACAGTAGTACTTAATTCCATAATGTTTTTATACAACAAAAGATTACTTACATCAATTTGATTACTTTTTCCTTATTCACAAATAAAAAAGGAATCAGTAACTAGTTACAGGTTCAATAAGGAATAAGCAACCAGTTGCTTATTCTTGACTCACAAATGCTCACATCAAATAGGCTACCTTTCCTTACTCATATCGAGTTGGATACTTGTTCTTTACTCATATCGAGTTGGATACTTGTTCTTTACTCACATCGAGTTGGCTCCATGTTCCTTACTCACATCGAGTTGGCTACTTTTTCATTATTCACATTGAGTTCGATCCTTGTTCTTTATTTACACCGAGTTGCATGCTTGTTCCTTTTTCACACCAAGTTGGCTGCATGTTCCTTATTCACATCAAGTTGGATGATTGGTTCTTATTCACATTAAATTGGAAACTAGTTCCGTATTCAGATCGAGCTGACTGCTTTTTCCTTATTAATATCGAGTTGAATACTTTTCCCTTATTCACATCAAGTTGGCAGGTTTTTCCTTATTCATATCGAGTTAACTGCTATTTCCTTATTTACATCGAGTTAACTGCTATTTCCTTATTTACATTGAGTTGATTGCTATTTCCTTCTTCACGTCAAGTTGGCTATTTGTTCCTTATTCGTATAAAGTTTGCTACTTTTCTCTTATTTATATCGAGATGGCTACTTTCTCCTTATTCCCATCGAGTTGGCTGCTTGTTCCTTATTTACATCGAGTTGGCTGCTTGTTCTATATTTACATCGAGTTGGCTGCTTGTTCCTTATTCCCATCGAGTTGGCTGCTTGTTCCTTATTTACATCCAGTTGGCTGCTTGTTCTTTATTTACATCGAGTTGGCTGTATGTTTTTTATTTACATCGAGTTGGCTGCATGTTCCTCATTTCTATCGAGTTTGATACTTGTTACTTATTCACATCGAGATGGCTAGGTTTTCTTTACTCAGATCGAGTAGGCTACTCTTTCCTTTTTCACATCGCTCTGGCTACTCAATCCTTATTCCCGATATAATAAGGAATGGATCAACACTTACTTACTGCCTATACAAAAGAATGCTCATCAAATATGACCACTCTTACGGTCAGTCATAGCTATTATCTTAACGCAATTGGAGAAATATGAGTGTTCTTTTTTGGTGCCATCTGTACAGAGCTGGATACAGTGAGATGATCCATTATATGAAAGTTTTCAACAAAATTAACTCTTTCCTAAAGTATTTTCATCTGAACCCCTCTTTTGATGGTTTCTGTTTAGGGATCTGCCGCTACAGGAAACGCTTACGTAAGTTTCTAAAGACTGACATAATTTTCTAATGACCTAAGTCAACAATACACCACGTAAGCAATACAAGTTAGGTGACCAGTATCATACTATTCATATAAGAAAAATCTAGTGAAGGCCGTTTATGAATTTTAAAAGAATTCCAGAACTGATTAATAACTACAAGGGATAAACCGCTCAAAATTGGGGCATGCACAACATAGCTGAAATCACCCTTCACACATATTACAGTAAATATTACAAAATAATAAAGAACAGGTTACACTTCAGCTCTCAGAGTTCAATTTATTAGATACAGTAATTTATTAGATACAGCAATTTATTAGATACAGTAATTTATTAGATACAGTAATTTATTAGATACAGTAATTTATTAGATACAGCAATTTATTAGATACAGTAATTTATTAGATACAGTAATTTATTAGATACAGTACATCCTTCTCGTCTGGAATAATGACTTAACGCAGGAAAAACAATGACAAATATCTATAATTCTTAAGAAGTTCAGATTCACTGGTTCCAAAATAACCATTATCATTTTTGTGATCTAAATCCCTGGCAATGTGCAAACATCTCTTCCTGCCGTTAGTATTCATAAATTCGGGCAACGTCCGGTACTAATGCATTTTATACACACCTCTTTCTGCTGTTAGTATTTAAATTTTGGCAATGTCCGATTCTAATGAAATATTTGAAATACGATATCAGCCTACGGAGCCGATGGTGAACTCGTCTGCATCAGTTGCAGTTAATTTGGAAGGGGTTACCCTATGAAGTTTTATTTGAAAGGTTCATAAACAGTCGTCCTTGCGAGAATAATACTACATTAGGGACAACTATATTATGTTTTCAGGGAATACTCGTGGTAATGTGTGAAACAAGAATCTGCGATTAGCCGTCGTAACAAAATACAGTAGAACAGGTCATGAATGAAGTCGTAGTAACTGATGGTACCTACATGAAGATGATATCAGATCATTTTTTTCGTATTTGTAAACAAAACGGTTGTGTGCAAAAGAGACAATATGCATGTCCTTGAGTTTTCATAATTCCAAGAGTTTCATGAACTATTTGCTGTTTAGTCTATCACTTGAAAAGTAAGTATTCTCTCAAAGTTGCAAGACACAAGAGTTTAAAATATCAACTTACAATCTTTCCACAATTAATTCTCATTTTGCGGGTATGTAAGCTCTAAAATCGAACCCCGAACAATAAGCGTGTCATAGCAGTCGTTTTAGTTGCTATAGTTATAGTATGTTAGCTGGTACTGATGACTATATTTGCTAACATTATATCCTTGTTACTCCTATCGGTAACAATGAACAGCATCTCGCTGCATTATTTCAAATCAGTAATTAGTAACTAGTTACCTATTAAATACTAAATTGGAATAATATACGAGGAATAGCTAGCATGAGAGAGTTGAATTCGAACCCTGAATAATAAATGTTCTTGGCGTAGTTGTCGTCGTCGTCGCCGTCGCCGTACCAGCGATAATTTGAGTACATTTGCTACAACATGTTAGGTACTTCCATCTGTAACAATCAGTCAGTGACATTTTTAAAGTCAGAAATATGTAACTGGTTACATGATTCGCTGCTTATTAGCGAATAAGCTATAAGGACGGTGATAACTACTACTACTACTACCACGTCTGAGGTATTTCTATCGGTAACAAGAAGCAACCAGTTGAATTTTAAATTTGGAGTAAGTAACTGACTACCTATTCTTTATAGAACCGTGAATAAGGTACAGGGTGTAATCGGAAATAAATAACTGGGTACATCACTTCCTCTTTCTCCACTTCCTCTTTCTCTGATTTCACTTGACAAACTTTGAAAATACTTATTCTGTGGGTCCAACATATCCCTAGGTACAAACATTCAAAGAACGACACAGGTCATAATCCTGTAAGGCGGGGAAAATACGGTATGTGTGCACGCACGCACGCACGCACGCACACACACACACACACACACACACACACACACACACACACACACACACACACACACACATATATATATATATATATATATATATATATATATATATATATATATATATATATATATATATATATATATATATATATATATATATATATATATATATATATATATATATATATATATAACACCATTTTTCAGCACAAGATAGGCTATACATGGCTGGCAGTATGAATGGTGGAGGAGGAACAAGGGAAAACCGCGGAAGGAACCACCGACCAACGAGAAGCTACAGGCAGTGTATCCCTGGGGGGGAGTAAACTGAGGGGGGGGGGGGAGTAAACTGAGGGGAAAAAAACCTTGGTGTCAGAACTGGGGGTCAAATAAAAAATGTGGGGGTCAAAAATGTACTGGCAAATGTTCAATGTTCAATGTTTAGCTTGAAATAGGATAATGCAACTTGTGCAGCATTCTCTCCCTCTCTCTCTCTCTCTCTCAACATACAAATAAACCAACATGCACAATTAACAAACAAATGCATTGTCCATTCAAAGGACAATTTTATTAGTTCATTTTTCTTTTAAAGTCGTACTTTTAACAGTTTCCTATCAATCTTTTTGAAGCAATATTATAGACCAACACATTACATACAAGTCATTACAAAAATCCTAATAAATCTTTTGTAACCACATGGCAGTTAAGTTACTGTCTGTCATAAAATGTGTACTATCATCGGTTTCATTGTACTTCGTCTTAGAACAAATTTATCCAAAAATCAAGGAGGCGAATGATTCATCTTGTTTCTAATAAGTTACACTTAAACTTTAAGATCTCTATTTTATTGCAGCATAGTAAAAAACGAACAAAATCTGCACTGACACCCTGACTTTGTAATTCAAATAAACGCATTTTTCTCGGCAAGTTTACTGATTTCTTTGTTGTGAAAGAATGTCTTGGGTTATAAAGTATTCTCCAAATATCTTGTGGCGAATGAAGGCAGACTTTTAAAAATTCTTAAACCCTGTCGCGAAAGGATTATTCACTATTGCAGTCGTCGCAATGATGCGATCATAAATCACACCGGTAATCCTAGTAGATGTGCCGTATTCCAGTCAAGGGAATTATTTCCTCCATTTTTCAATAAAGTTAGATTCACAGTTACTCTTTTGTGTTCTGCTTCTTTCACTTCTTTGCTAATGATTCTTAGTGCACAGTGTTTTAATCTGGAGGTCACTTTCTAGTGCAAAAAGCATTGAGGTTAAATATAAGGACGACATTTTGCTGAGCTCGATGGAATTCACGCGAAAGTAGGGGAAGCTACTCCGTCATAACATTGCCTGTGCTAGTCCGGTTCCTTATTTCGTATATGCCCTGCGTTGCACTCCACTTTACGAATAGAGGAGCGCAATGCAGGCAGTAAACAAAGCGGGGAACCAGTAAATGCCTATGCTGAAGTATACATGATGCCACCCTTGTCCAATGCATTGGATATTAAATAAATCCTGATCGCATTATGCGAATCCTTTGCGTCTAAAAAAAAAACAAAAAAAAAAAAAAACGCATGGCTAACAAATGTGCGCGTCAATTTTCTCCAGCGTGCGTCCCTGACGCACAAATGTGCGTAAATGGAAACACTGAATCATTATTAAATTTCGATATAATCTCATTCCTCTCGACCAAATTTGTTATGGTTTCTTGTGTGGGTCGATAACATTCCAAGAGATAAATTGTTAATAAATTGTCTCTCTCGAAGTTCTTTAATGCTGGGATGCCAGTGTTGATATGTATGTACAAGATTTAATCGCCTTGCGACCTTTGTTATAGTCACACACACACCCCTCAGCTTCAATAAAATGTATGATACTATTGGAACATATGCCTAGCAACTTACCGTTCAACATGGGTTTAAATCAATGTTTTAAGTAAGTGTTCACTGACTGCAAAGTTTGGATATTGTCCTCATTGTATTGGTGTTATGATGACGGTATCCATAACGTAAATCCTGTTTCTTAAATATGTCTTGACGAACTTTGTCAATACTTCATTTTGGGGTCTAACATATCCCAATATAGAAGCTCTCAAATTAGGATGCTTATCAAAATATTTTGATGATGGGCTGTTTCTGTCCAATCGTTGACTTGAGATTTTATTCCTATACTTGCTTTGAAAATTTGAATATATTCGGTCTCCTCTCTGTATCTCTGATTGAGCTAAACTAGCTGTTTTGTCTCAACATGATACAGTGGTAGACGTGGACCACTAGCAATGAATGCCTGGAAGAGTGTTTAAATTTGTGGCATTTTTTAAAAAATCGACAATAAGTAAAAGGGCTGACCTATTCCTTGCTGAATCCGGGATAAGGAATAAGTAAATAACTCGATGTGAATAAGAAATAAGTAAATAACTCGATGTGAATAAGGAATGAGTAACCAACTCGATGTGAATAAGGAGTAAGAAACCATCTCTGTCTGAATAAGGAATACGTACCCAGCTCGATGTGAATATGGACTACGGAACCAACTTGAATTGCATAAGGAACCAACGCGATGACAGTAAGTAATTAACTCGATGTGAATACGGAATAAGTATCCAACTCGATGTGAATAAAATTTTGAATCGGTAATGAGTGACTAGTATTGGGTCTGTAACTGGTTACTTATTCCTTAATGAATCCGGAATAAGGAATACGTAGTAGCCAACCTAATTTCAGTTTAACGAAGTGGGCCTAGATTATTTACAATTTGACGTGCATTCTACACCGTTGAATAATGTATATATCCTCGGTTGTCCTCTATCAAATTTTGAGTAGGTTAGTGGTTAGCCTGTCGGACAAAACCGATAGGTTAACGATGGGATCATATAAGCAAAGATCAGCCACCGTGGTTTATCCCTGTGCGAAGCACTTTACTCCAATTGCCTCGGTACAAAATATCCTTTCTGATTTGCTGCAACGTAAAACACCAAACCAATAACGTAATAATTATACAAAACTGCCCATTTTGCAGCCTTCAGTTTAGGTCATACATAAAAAGAAGCCAGTTTTCCAGTGTTTAAGAAAATGAAAATACTTACGACATGTAAGGTTACCGAAGGATATAATCCACATAAGTAGAAAATACATAAATCTGTTCTTTGAAAATACGAATTTCCTTTCCATGATTGTGGACAATCATCAACACGTTTGGCCACACTGATAAATGAATTTAACTTTGTCGTAGTCGGTATTCACCAATCAGTCAGTTGCGATAGAAAACTACGATAAGACTAGGAAGTGCAAAATCAAGTACAAGGATGTAGTCACTGCAGCTTAGTTTTCATGCATTAATTATTTCATATTTTACTACCCATTAAATTAAACAAAATTACCGATAACCAACAAAAGAGGATAGACTTGTGGTAAACAGTAAACATTTTGAACATCTGTGCAACGATCTATTTATAAAGGGCTCCTCAGCATTGACGGACTACACAACTTACAACAGGTACAACAGTTAATAGTTAAAAATAGCAACTCAGGTATGAGTGTCTAGACGCGTTCACAAAGTCGCACTCTGCGATTGTAGTAGTGTTTTTTTTCTTTCCAGCAAAAGAATCGTTGTCTAATTATGTGTTAGACCTATATTAGAATATACAGATGTCGTTTGATATTCAAAGGCAGATTCAGATAGATTAGAGAGGTTTTAGTTGCACATTGCTAGGACAGTCAAAAGTCTAACCAGAAGTGCCAACGCAAGCAGTATTTGTGAGGAATGTGTCTGGCCATCTAAAGTGCAAACGCATGCAGTATTTATGAGGAATGTGTCTGGCCATCTGACAAGCTATGCACTTTTCATAGAATTATCTATAATGATTCACCAAATTATGTAAATGAACCCCGCCTCCTCTGGTGTGAGAAACGTCAAGTTACAATTTATGTAATAGACAAAATGTCTATACATCCCTTACTAGACTTTAAATAGCAACAAAATATATTTCATTATCTCTTCTATTCTTTTCTGGAATACTCTTTCTTACATTTTAAAAAGTATGTTACTCTGCTCAACACTAGCGTTTGTTCTTATTATCTTTCTGGTGATCACAAATACTCAACCGTTCGCTCTATGATTAGAAATTAATGTAGCGACCTCAAAATTGGTAAGTACGATACTCACGTGATAGACAATTCCATTACTGTGTGGGAAGCAGGCAGTGCATATCGTTACATTTTCATGTGCACTCAGTACACAGTTCAATAGTCAAAAATAGAAACTTACTCTTAACGAAACGCCTGTCCCGATTTCTACAAAACACTCTTTTATTTATCACACCCGAATATGCAAATGAGCAAATTTCGAATATCTTTAATTTGTTTCAAACGTACCTTAAGGATATGAAACGATTTAAATATTGTCTTTTCGTTAGATTCTAAATATTATGGATATTATTAATACTCTTATTCAGACTATACAATGACCAATTAATAGTGATGTAGGTTGGATTACATAATAAATGCAATTCCTTCCGAAGCTTGGCAGCATCATTCTTTACATGCCTTGGATATATCTCCTCTGCCTTCAGAAACTTTATCCTTTTTTTAGTACCCCCTTGTCATGTTTAAATTAATTTCTACCACTGAATTTGTATGCGGAAGGGCTTATCTAATGTTGTGAGAACTTGTAGTCCGACCCCTTTTCTGTAATAGACCAAATAGAATATGTTGATAATAATAATAATAATAATAATAATAATAATAATAATTATTATTATTATTATTATTATTATTATTATTATTGATATTATTATTATTATTATTATTATTATTATTATTATTATTGATATTATTATTATTATTATTATTATTATTATTATTATCTAAAGTACACAGAATACTTCAGGTATACATAGTTCAACACTTTGGAATCGTATGACAATCTACACTTAAATTAACGATAAGAAAGGCTTTAGAAAATGAGGTGTCAGTACTTAGTATTTTGCTGCTGACGTCAAGTAAATTTGGTCTCATCAATTCTGAATTGTTACCATGATAAATCGTATCCTTAACCAGTTCCAAAACCAAAACGGCTTCGTCGAAGAAATTTAGAGCTATAGTTATTATTATCCAAGCGATGTTCCTAATTAGAACCTTTCCGTACAGCACTTAGTACAGTATCTTTCCTACCATAACCACCGTATATGGCCTTCCGTACACCACTTAGAACATCATCTTTCCTACCATAACCACCGTCTATGGCCTTCCGTACATCACGTTGTACAGCATCTTTCCTACCATAACCACCGTATATGGCCTTCCGTACACCACTTAGAACATCATCTTTCCTACCATAACCACCGTCTATGGCCTTCCATACATCACGTTGTACAGCATCTTTCCTACCATAACCACCGTCTATGGCCTTCCGTACATCACGTTGTACAGCATCTTTCCTACCATAACCACCGTCTATGGCCTTCCGTACATCACGCAGTTCAGCTAAATATTTTCATATCCAAATACAACATTATGAACCCTATTTGTTTTATATAATATAAAAAAAAAACCATTTTAGATCCACTTAAAATCAAACTGATCCGCATTACGAAAATACTGAATTTATTCTGATCTTTCCCCGACATAAATTAAAATAATTATAAAATAAAATGATCTAAACACGAACTACACGAGTATGCAAAACTTTAAGTCCTAATATTTTTTTCTTGCAATATCAAAATCTCTTCTTTTTTGTCATTCCCATTGCGCTTCTGGTCTTTATTCGTGTTTGTCTTCCTTTAGGAGGGGTCAATATGAAAACTGAACCCACAGTTTCAAAACTAGGCCACAATTCCATCGACATCCACGGCGAAAACGTTCATTTCAAAACTGACTCCACGGTAAAACAGACCTGAAATAATTATACTGAATACACAGCTCACTATAAAGGCTGAATTCACCGTTTTTTAAACTAGACTTCAAATGCTTTCCTGGAATCCACTGCTTGCTATTCTGTCATTATGGCTTTATCCCTTCGAAAGTTATCCAATTATTTTTTTTTAAATTCATCTCATTTTAGGGACCCCACCGCTGCCACAAAAAATGTTTATACAATAACTTCGAGATAAATGTAAGTTTTTTGACTTGTTTATTTAATGTACTCGATTTTTTTAAATCTGAATGTCATCATTCAATCATCATTTTATGTTTCTGGAAACGACTTTAGACGAGTTATACAACTCGTGTCCAATCAAATTACGTGTTATTTAATAAAATGACAAAATATATTTTAAACATCAAATTGAAAAAATGGAGAGACACAAAGGATAACACTATCTTGTAAGCCTCGTTTTGGAATATAACTGGCAAAAAACAAAATGTGGAAAGGTAATCAAGAACCGCGTTGCAGTGACTTGCTGAACGATTTAACGTATATTATTTGTCATTGCTTGTTGTGAACCCTTAGAATGACGAGACAAATCAAGAACATGCACTTTTTCAAGGCGGCTGAAATAACTTATTAGTGTTTCGATATAAAGTGAGAACACCAAAAGAGGAGCAGTTTGTATTATGATTTCACAGAAATTGCGTTAGACGAAAAGCAGATTTTATTTCTCATAGATGTGAATTAAAGTGCTTTACCCCAGGACACAAAGCTATAACGTATTCGGGCTAATCTGACCGTGGGCAATAACCCATACCCTTGTGGTCACGACCGTGGTCATAAAACTACACCATGCGATAATTTTTATTTAAAAAAATTTGAGCATCCTTAACAGTAACATCCAATCTTTCACACAGAATATATTTTTCGATCATTATTATTTTGTATCTAATTTAATAGTCAAGATATTAAATAGCTCTTGGGGCAGTGTTCTGCAGTTTTTGCGAAATATCTTTTGTGACAGTGTTCAGCATTTTCTGAGAAATAGCTTTTGGGCCGTGTTCGGTCGTTTTTGAGATATAGCTTTTGTGACAGTATTCGTTAGTTCCTGAGAAAAAAAAGATGGATAAGAAAAAGAACTTTAACAAAATCTGTAAAATGGGAATAAACTTATTAGGATTCAGATTTTTGAGAAAAAAAGTTTTTAGGCATGTATTTGCAAACGGATTTACACATTGCACAATTTTTAAATGAAAATTTAGAAGTATTTCGATAAATAATTTTTAAACAATTAGCTAATTATTAAAATTCGTGATCGAGATTTATCGATCAATTTTCGATTGTTTAGAATAATCGTCACGATATTTATTTAGTAAGGTCACATCGAATGAGTTCCTTACGCTAATATCCAATAGTAGCAAATACTCTTATATTCTGTAATTTGATATAAACATTCGTTTTCTCTCATTTATTGTGTAACTCTTACATTCTTTAACTTGATATATAACTTTCATATTCTGTACTTCATATTCTGTACTTCAATATATAACTCTTTTATTCTGTAATTTGACATAACATTCATATATTGACGTACCTTGAAACACAAAAGCCAAGCAATCTCTCCTTCTTCATTGAAATGATATTTCTCAATACATACATTATTACGTAAGTCATCTTTTGTGCCTGCTTGTCCGCGTGTTTGTCAATCGATCTGTCATCAGTTCTGTTTATTAATCTAAGTTTATCTCTTTTCACACTTTTCTGTCAGCTTTTCCGAGGTATAGCTCTTTTCTTTCGATTTCTCACTCCAGAATCCTGTACTCCTGCTGTCTTAATTGCATCTCTTTGTCAAGTTGCCTCCCTTAGTCTAGACCCTCCCCACCCCCCACCCCAGTTCTTGGCTTTTAATATCTGACTTATCGCACCTTTTTAAAATTTGATATCGTAAGGTTGCCCTTTATGTTGTTTTTTTAATTATCCATATCTCTCATCATCTCCTTTGTATCCGATAGCACCAGGCAATAAAATGCATCGAACGTTCACACGTCAGTTGACCTCCGTATTTTATTATCTCAGTGGATGTAAGATAATTTTATTTTGTTCATATCTACCTGTTTCCTTCCTGACACTGCTTTTTAACCGCTGTATAGTCGGAACGCAATTCTTAGTGAATTTTGTACTTGAGGAAACTTTGCTCTCTAAATCAGAGAGTCATAAATATATATTTTTAAGCAATCTTCTCTCCTCTCTCTCTCTCTCTCTCTCTCTCTCTCTCTCTCTCTCTCTCTCTCTCTCTCTCTCTCTCGTTGTGTCAATCTTATTCTAGAGGCGTTATCTCTCCTTCAATGTCATTCACTGGCCTAACACAATTTTGTCCCAACAATATTACGGGTTTTTGATTGTTTATCCGACCCTGCGGTTTTGTCTCTTTCTATTTCTTTTTTCTGTCTCTGACTGTTGTCTTCTTATTGTTCTGTCTCTAACAGTCAGTGATCCATCTGTTCTCTCTCTCTCTCTCTCTCTCTCTCTCTCTCTCTCTCTCTCACACACACACACACACACACACACACTCAATGAATTATGAAATTAAACGTGTCTCCATATATAACTCTTGGGGATTTTTTTTATTTCTGACCCCTGCATTCCGTTTATCTATAGGACTCACGGTACTAATTCCACTCCAATGGTAAACATATGGAAACACTATCATATTCAAAATTCAATAACTTAAAATTTATGGGTGCTGATAATAACACCTATAATTTTTCGTGCACATCTAACCTTGGTGCAAGCTTATGTGTGGAGAACACCATATGACCCGCGGCAATTTGTTTACATACATGTGCATGAAACACGTGTTATTGATTCTGCACCAAATGAATCAGGTGCTACTTTCAGTATTGAGTACTCCTGAGTCAAGCCTGTAAAAATGCTAAAGTTGCATCAGTAGAAATTTGTCAACATTTTTTTTACATTACATATAGGATAAGCTCTCAAAAGATATTTTTCCTAAAATTTTAATTTTCATTATTAACCAATTATGGACCACCAAACCTGTAAATACTCTGTTATTTCTTCACCCATTTCTAGACTGGTTCACAGTTCTTCCGTATAATTAGTACCGTGTATCCTATAGCTAATCTCTCACTTACCGTCTATCGCTCCATACTCTATTGTTCTATCTCACTTCGTTTCTGTTAAAAATATTTCGGGGGAGGAGGGGACAGTCCAAAAAAATTTCCTGCATTCTTCGCTCTCAGTCACAGTTATTCTGAATCTATTTTACCAGTCGTGTAGACTGGTAAAATGGATTCAGAATAACTGTGACTGTGATAAGTGTATATCTCTGTGAATGCCTTCTTTCTTTTTATCTGTTCTTCTCTCATTCTCTTTCTGTCTATCTCCATCATCATACAGTTTAAATCTTATTGTATAAATCTCTCATGTCAGTTAATATACTTTAAGGATATATCTATCGATCTGTATATCCATCTATCCATCCATCCATCCATCCGTCTTTTCAACCACATATCTAACTCTACTTCCTTCCGTCAGGGAGCCTCGCTAACACCACCGATCATGCTTACTTCTTATAACTCTTGCTAACAGAGCTTTACAGATTGTCCCGTGGGCAGATTGACGAGCGGAGGAGTGTTTTAATCTCTTAATATCTTCAAATTCGAAACAGTTTTAAAATTTCATTTCGTAATATACCGAGTTTTAAAAAAAAAATGAATTTCATTAAAATAAATGCCCTTACAAAACGACATTATTCATTATATGGGTGAAATATGAGTTCAAATCCATTAACGCAACGATTTTTATCCTGTCATTCTCAGATTTACTGAATTTTATTTAAACTTAAAGAATATTCTCGACAGTAAAATAAATGGAAATTCATTTTTTTTAAAATGAAATTTCAGCTTCGTTTTTTTAGGTGTATGGAGGACAAACTTTCGTGGTGACCAGTTTTGCTATTTCCTATATTGGGATAAAGCGATAGAGCAATAAAAGAAGACAGTGCATAAACTTAATTTCAAACAAGGACTATTTTAAAATGCTTTTGGTAGCTGGCCAGTGTTGATGTAATAGTTATAGAAATGTCATAAGGAAAGATTAATTTAGTTAAGTTGAAGAAATTCCATCAGGAATGATTAATTTAGTCAAGTTATATAAATGCCATAAGGAAAGATTAATTTAGTAAAGCTATAGAAATGCCATAAGGAAAGATTAATTTAGTAAAGTTGTAGAAATGACATAAGCATATATTACTTTCTTAAAGTTGTAGAAATGCCATTAGCAAAAATTAATTTAGTAAAGTTGTAGAAATGCCATAAGGAAAGATTAATTGAGTAAAGTTATAGAAATGCCATTAGGAAAGATTAATTTAGTAAAGTTATAGAAATGCCATAAGAAAATATTAATTTAGTAAAGCTGTAAATATGCTATAAGCAAAATTTAATTTAGTAAAGTTATAGAAATGCCATACGAAAAGTTTAATTTAGTAAAGCTATAGAAATGCCATAAGAAAAGATTAACGTAACAGGTTTCCTCATAGCAGGGATTATTTTACAGCAATCGAAATTAAAACTAAAATATAAAAAGTTTTGCCAAATATGAGACTCGTTGCGCACACAGGATTTCTTTGCACTGCTGGACAGACGGATACACGCCTGGATGGATAAACAACATTTTTATGTCATCTTATAGCATCAACTAAAATAAAGATAATAACATAATTAAACGTTCTTCTCTGGTTCTGGAAAATTTCTCACATATTTTGTCATTATGGGTGCATTAGCGTTGTGTAATTATGTTTAAGGTTTGCTACTTAGCTTTGTGTAATTATGTTTAAGGTTTGCTACTTAGCTTTGTGTAATTATGTTTAAGGTTTGCTACTGTTAGAAGTTATGACTTTATTGAATATAACGGGTGGAATAAGCAATACCAACTTTTAAAAAAAAATTACCAGACATCGAAGACCCCGTAGATGCATTCCTAGAAAATCTGAGAAACTGGTTTATCACAGACGGCGGAAGTTGCTTTGTTTGCGAGTGTCCGACTCGTAATCCAAGAGTTGCTGTTTCGATACCTGCCAAGATCAGCCCAGGTCAGCTGCGTCTCTGTTTGCTTAGGGAACTTAGCTCCAAATGTCTCAACATGATATAGCCAATAATGTGTTAAAAGTGTGGCTTATATCAAATGAAACAAAGATTCACATCGTATTGCTATGGAAACCGCAGTGTTGATAGGGCACTATTTTTTACGTTTTGTATCGAGAAATATTCGAACCAGTTTTAATCAAATTAATGCATCCTTCTGGCTTCCCTAGTAACGATCTGGATGCCAAGCATCATCGGCAGCTAGCTCGTTGCTACCGATGCCTACGCAGATAAACGTTTTCTGAAGCATGTGCGAATACACGTTCGTTGTACGTGTAATGAAATTAGGCTTAACTTTTCTGTAGAAAAGGTCCAAAATTGTTCTGACACCGTATTGCAAACCTAAGAAATCATTCTGGACACAACTTTAATAGAACATGCGCTAAAGAACATTGCTAGAAAATATGATCAAAATTGTCTATCTGCGGATTTGTACCGGTTAGAAGCAACAACTATCTTCAAAGAGAGGGACACACGACTGACGTGGGGTTAAACAATAAGCTGATATGACTTACAGTGAAGTGATCGAGACTAAGAATAAAATAAAGTTTTGGATATGGTTTAATAAATATGAAAACATGTCCAACTTTGTCGTCAAATACAAACACTTTAAGATTCACCACAGGGAGGAGTGTGTGTCCGCGGGGTGTGGGGTGGGTAACAGTTTCCTATCCTATCCCGGATTTTCAGAAAATCAATTGTGCAGTATTAGCCTGGTGCCTTTGATTTTGGCTTTGCCCACCCCCACCCCCAAGAAGAATGGATTTGCACCTCCCCCCTCCGAAAAATTCCTGCAGACGTACACAGACTGCACATGTTGATTGACTGACGTGTTAGTGCCAATACTGCTACCAAAGATTAGTTTGCGATCACGGTAAAGTAAAATCTGATTTCCTTTTAACATATTTTGTCTGTATTATTCTGATCAAAGAGTCTGGTCTGGAGTCATCAAATTATAATCGAAACACAGATTCATGCCTTGCATTTTGAGGAGATCTAGTAATTGCGTCTGTAAGAACTGCGTCTCTCTCAGACACAGAATTGAAAAGTTATCGCTGACAATCGCCATAAACATAGGTCCCTTTACAACTTACCATTTTCATACACATAAACTATATAGGCGAGAGTATTACAATGAAAGCTGTTTTCAAAGAATGCTTTGATGTTTAATATCAATGCAAAATCGTGAAACACTGTTAAATCCAATACTGATTCTGTATTAGACATAATTTAAACAGATGCAAAGATATGTCATATACAGTATGGTCTCATCAAAATATAAACCTCTTTCCCTCAAGCATGCAGTTATAATTAGATTCTAGTGTTTTTATAACCTATTTACTTCAAGCATGCAGGAAGATTTTAGTGTGATATACTAGCGTGCATCAGAATTTTTGAATCCCAGGCAGCTCAAAATCTGTTTCAGAAAAGTTTCGAAAAATAAATACTTAAACTATTTTATTTAATTATCATGATTGATTGTTTTGTTTTGTTATTTGTTGATGTTGTTTTGTTGTTTGTTTGTTGTTTTTTTTCTGGCTTGCTATTAATATTTTGTATAGCCATATGGGATTTTCGTGGTCAAGTGTTGCAAAGACGTCTCAAACTTAAAAGCGTCGTCGAAAACTGTACTCCACGTTTTCATCCGTTAGACGTCAGGACTCTTCCACAGAATGCTTGCAATTTTTAAATTTATTCCTTTTTCTTTCTGATTATTTAAATGTATTAACTACCATTCGTCACTGTTTACATCTAGACTGGTATTAAATCTATCAACCACCATACGTTCACTATTTACATCAAGACTGGTATTAAATCTTCTTTTCATTACATAACTATTTAGCTTGGTAGTGATACGAGAAGTTCAGCGGAGTTACCTATCCATATTTGAATTATCTAAATGGATGGTATTAGTTTGGTACCCATTTCTGTCGTAAATATTGACTTACCCGTACGCTTGTACACCTGCTTGTGTGTTACGTTTAATGATAAGTCTGGATTTTTTAAAATTTGATATGCAGGTCTTTTCCTTCATAGCTCCACAATAGTTCAAATACAGGACCTTTTAATAGTATTGCATAACAAATAGTTTTCCATTCTTATAAATATATAGATACATTGATATATATAATGATGAATACTTAGATAATGTGGCTGATAGACTCTTTGAGGTGTTCGTTTACTTAATTGCATCAGTCGCTAGCTTATTAAGAGTTGTTATAAACTAACTTCGAGGCCGTTAAGAGTCTTGTACGCTGAATGCTGAAAAGGCCCAGAAAAGTAAACTGGCTAATAAATTAATTCTTAAAGGAAAAATGAAACTTGTTTGGATAGCTACAGCAAGACGCAGGTGGTATAATGTCAATTTCATTTTCAGCTATGTGGGGCACGCAGATCTAACAATCCAAGTAATGGATTATAATTTTGATATCCTTTAGCTAGGAATAAATGTCCTATGATACATTGTTTTGAGTCTTGCGAGCCTCTTATCGTTGGTTTATTTGATTCAAGTTTGTCAGATACCATAGTTCATGTTTGTCATATACCATAGTTCATGTCCTAGTTGTATCAATATTTATGAAAGTTTAAGCCCAAACATGAGGCATTGGGATGTTCAAATTTAAATCCGAATATAATTTCATCAAATTTTATTACTGGATTTTCCCTTTATTGCAATCGAGGCCAAAGCTATTAATGTACAGTCTAAATCCGACGTAAATGAAGACGATGAAAGAATTCAGAAAACAGTTGGTATATTTTTAGGGGGAAAAGCATTAGAAAAGCCATATTATTGGCAATTGAAAATAAGCACTATATTATAAATCTTTACATCTCAGTCATAACCGAACACTTTCAAAATAAGCCCAAACATATAGCCGAAAAATGTGGTTCTCTTCCTAACAAAATATTGATAGGTTTGTTTTAAAACAAACTCATAAGTTCCATTGTCATGTGTTCTCTCTGTCTGTCTCTCTCTCTCTGTCTCTCTGTCTGTCTGTCTGTCTCTCTCTCGATATATATAAACTTTTTTCTCACTATATATATATATATATATATATATATATATATATATATATATATATATATATATATATATATATATATATATATATATATACACACACAGTGAGAAAAAGTTTTGTCTCTCATGATTGATCAACCGTGTTAGTTTTACAGATCTGGGTCGTATCAGACATCACCATAATTGTTCAAGTGTCTGAGTCAAATAAATAGACTGAAAGGCTATATTTCTCGATGCCGTCTGATATTTGGTAAACCTCTTCTTTCTTGGATTACGAAATGAAATTCAGGAATAGTATGCACACCGGTTCTCTAACGATTTGCCGGATATAGTTAGCAGTATGTTAAATTGATACGCCACTAAAGGCGAGATAGAAGCATTTGAATTCCACCATGAAAAGAGTTGTTCCGTGTTTGGAGATGAATTTATTTTTACTATTGCTACAAACAAAAAAAACTAACGAGCAGAGATCTAAGTGAAATATGGCAGAAGCATTTGAAAGAAGTCACCAAAGATGCAGCTATTATTTTGAGTTGAATATTATTTTAGAACCAATAATCGGAGTACAACTACTATGAGTGTGACATTGACAGGGATAGCCGATGCAAGGACTAATTATATATCGTGGTAAGTTGATTTTGGAGGCTTCTTGTATTACTTATAACCTATTACCACATGACAACTGTATCAAGGTAAATACACCCAATTACTACACACACACACACACACACACACACACACATGTTTGTGTGTATGTATGTATGTATGTATGTGTATATATATGTGTGTGTGTGTGTGTGTGTGTGTGTGTGTGTGTGTGTGTGTGTGTATGGTTTCCGTGGTTATAATAGTGATTCATGATCTTGGCAAGGAAATGGTCTGAAGTTTTGTTGGAATATTTTCAACTTACACAACTTACTGTCAGTACTCGCTTATAAGTCGAATCATATTGCAAACAACAAAAGATCCATGCTCTATCGTATCGTAATCCGCATGCAGATTAGGGCATATGTTGTCTGTTCTACTAATTGCTCCCAACAAACTACACAGAACCAGAACTGCCGGAGTAGATCTAGGTCTGTGCAGTTTGCAGTTGGATTTGTCTTATAAACGAGTACAAGGTATATGACGTTAAAACTACAAAAATAGTGGAAAGTATCTGTCACCGCTTACTGATAAAGCTCAGCGGGTGGATTGTATTTAATTTGTATTAGTTTCTTCGTACTGAAAACGTTAATATATCGTTTTCATGTTTATTTTAAACGCTTTGTTTAGTTTCTTTTCATCATATATAACTGTAACAAAAATATACATGGACTATTTCCCCCAAAAAGCCCAATTGCAATTTAGACGAACCTTACAAATGATGCGGATTTTTTAAAAAGTATTTTAACCATAAATACGTCTCCGTTAATTTGCATAGTACTATAAATAGTAAAAATGTATTTTTTTCCTACTCTAAAACCATTTTAAAAATGGAAATATTGAAAGGAAGTTAACACGAAGTTTCAGTTTATGAGAGTCGAAAGCGACGACAGAAAAACACTTTATTCTAATTACTATTTCTATATTTGAATAACTGCACCGGAACTCGAACATACATAAGTGATTTTTTTTGCATCAATACAAAGGTTCTTTCAAATATTCATTGTGAATTTTTTATTTCCTTTTATCGCATATCCTATACTGGAAGTGTTAATAGCTTATCGACACGATCAGGTTATCCCCGCGTGCTCCGGTCGGAAAGAAAACTTCACGTGCATAGCACGTTGTGTAATCATGTCGTCTGCAGTCAATCGATCCGGGTTAGATTTGATTTCGAACTCGTTGGAGAAAAGAACGGATTAAATGAGGAGAAATCTTTACGATTTCTATCTATACAGATGAAAAAGAACTGCGTAAGGGTAAACTTCGCCGAGTAAACTGAGAGAAATATTTAAAGCTGTACGAAAACTCGTTCCTTTCGAAGTTTTGAACAGTATAATCAACTAAAAGTCACAGCTTGAGATATTTTATATAGTAAGTATTCATTTAATCTATAACTTACCTTGTCAGAGAAAATGCAAAGTGCCACGAGGTATAAGATTTCTTTTTTTTAAGTTTCAAGCACAATGTTCATTTCGGCGTTGGATTCAAGATTTTGGCATGCTTTATGTCCAGATTGTCACTAAGATCTATTTATTCACGGTTGATGCCCTTTCAGTTTTCTGAAAATAAATATTAATCCAAACTGAAAGTGATAACTACAAACGTTAACAGAAGGAAAGTTAACTGATTTCAATTTGAAAGTTTTCTGTTTTTAAGCAGACGACACAGTAAACGCAGAAATTCCTTTACAAATGATCATTTTTGCAAGTCATTGTTGGTAATTGTCGGCAAGGCATTGTTGGTAATTGTCGGCAAGGCAATATTGGTGAAAATGGACGGAGATAAGGACATTCATTACTTGAATTGACAGTCGTCTGCTAAAAGTCGTACATCAAAATGAAATATTCCTTCATTTACTTAACTCAAAATAAATGAATTTTCT
Organism: Sinohyriopsis cumingii; assembly: GCA_028554795.2. Lineage (NCBI taxonomy): Eukaryota > Metazoa > Mollusca > Bivalvia > Unionida > Unionidae > Sinohyriopsis > Sinohyriopsis cumingii. The sequence goes on from CM068828.1 coordinate 77,684,245, forward strand.
CGTGCTTTCATGGTTTGTAGTCATCGCCTTATGGTTCGTTCCATATAGCATAGTGACTTTTTTCCTATTTGTAACTCAGTAAATTTTTGGTTCAACGAAATTAAATGTAGGTAAAATTACTTAATTCGTTTTAAATACTTCATGCGAAACGAATTAGATACTTTCAGCTACATTTAATGACGCTGACCTGAAATTTTACTGAGCCACAGATAGGAAAAAATTCGCGATGCTATATGGAACGAGCTATAATTTAGTTAAGTATTGTTTTGCTTCTGAAGAACTGAAAGGATATACCCATTCATATAATTATTGTTTAATCAACAAGAAGTTGTTGTCATTGTCAAAGTATGTAATTGTCATCCGCCTCCCTTCTCTTCATTCTTCTCTTCTCTTCTTGTCCTTTTTCTTTTTCTTCTTCTTTTATTATTATTATTATTATTATTATTATTATTATTATTATTTATGTTACCACTATAGCAGATAGCAGAATCCTAACCATTATCACAAAAGTATGAATGTTGACTGTTTTCATTCCTTTTCACGTCTTCATTGTTCTCATACTCGACTCCATTTACTACACTGATATTTCTTACGAGAAACAGATATTGAATATGCATGAGTAATTGTAAAGTCTGCTTCTATAAGGTCGATAAAGAATACCTTTCCAGTTATCTGAAAAATACTTCAACACAATAAAAACATGTTTCATTTATTTATAGAAGCTAATGTCTTTTAGCAGTATATTTTTATAGCAGACCGTGGTCGACGTTGTAAATTATATACAAGCAATCGACTGTTGTTGCAAGTCATTGTGGGTAATTTCTAGGTAATTTAATGCAAGGCACTGCGGGTATTACTGGTATTTGGTTCTTCTTTGAAAAGTATTTAATTGCGAACTAGTGAAAGTAAAACATGGTACCAGTTGTAATCACAATGCATCAGAAAATTACCCGCCATTTACCGTAATTTATTATAAATTACACTTCGGATTGAACTGACATTTATTTATTTGTTCAGATTTTCTAAACTCTCTTATATATATTCTGATTCATTTCGTGGAATATGGATATTTAGAAAAGTGGAATATGATATTCGCGTCTGTAGGTCTATAATTTTTCTCGTAAGGGTCTCCAAACGTAGAAAAAAATACTTCCTTCGTTTCCAGCACGAATTATTTCAAAACCATTTCTCTCGACGTACACAGTATTATTACATTAGCTATTGCCCGTCCTTTGACGGGAGTTATAAATTTTGAGATAAAAAGTTTGTTTTAAAAATTATTAAAAAAACAAAAACAAATTGGGATGAGCGAGTTAAAAAGAACGTTTGAACATACAAATACGAAAAAGTATTTTTAAAAACAACAACAATAACAACAACAAAATAGTTGGGATGCCGCCGCGAGTTTCAAACTTGTAATCTCTTGTTTGGCAGCCGAGACATGCATACAAATGTGGGTTATTATACATAAGATATACATTTAATTTTACATGCTCCATCTGGCGTTTGATAAAGCTGTTCAGTCTGTATTTATCCCCCCCCCCCCCAGCGAGCGCGCACACACACATACACACACACACATTTGAATAAATGAGGTGCTTTCTTTGACGTCGCACAGATATTTTTATGCGCAGTGAATCTTTTGATAAATCCTAGTTTGATTTGAACTTTAATTTTGCAGTAAAGTTACAAATATTCAGAAAGCGCAAAAGAGGGTATCCTTACGCCATATCAGACTCGAATCTTTTTGATGACACACGAGAAAAGACAGGAATGTCGTTTTTTGTATATATCACTCATTCATAACATAGTGGGAAAAAAAGTGATCAGCATACATGGCAGATGGCATCTGCCATGTTGGTCCTGGAGTTGTAACATTTTCGAAACGGGACTGAACGGCTATGTGAGCCATCGCGTGCCGTAGGTGAACAAACACCGTCTGCGTCATCTAGTCTTCTCTCAACTATTTTATTTTCTGCCTAATATTTGATTATTATATGATTTGCCTAACGAGTAGATACCCTTTGTGTAACTGTAGCACGCAACAGCTTCAAGAATTGAGCTGTCTTGTATAAAAATAGACCCTTTCAATGCTCCAGGACCAAGAACTGATTATATGTAGACAAACCAAACTTTTTCACAATGCGTCGACAAACGGAGCGTATCTGGCGATTACTGTGAGATGAAAGTATGCCTCATATACATGTCAGAGAAGTAATTGACAGAACACAATTATACATTTTGTTCGCTGGAAATATCTCGGTAAGAAAGAAACTCCAAAGTATTCGGACCACCTCGGCTATTTCTCAGATTTGATTGCCTATATAACTGAGAAGTTGCGAAAGTGAAATAAATGCTCGTTTCGTACATAACAGAGGTGCTTCGAACAGCACTATCAGCATACATTCGAGGTATGATTCGCAGTCGAATATATGTGTTGTTGCTCAGTACATCTATATAAATGATATTTAAAATAGTTGTGCACGAAACGAATTTGGCAAATATAGCCATAGTTCGAGACGCTTTCGTGAAAATTCACTGGGATACAAACGTCGATATAATTTACGATGCTGAGCTGGACGAATAATAGAACATGTTGAAAAGGAAGTTAAAAGTTGAAATGGTATCGACAGATGCAGCAACAGCACAAATCAATAGTAGATACACCGGGCCAATGTTCAACTACTTGATGTAAGGGGTAATTTTTTTCCAGTTGTAGAGCTTCCAGCTGCGCGCGTTTCGATTGGTTTACCTTGTTATGCAAGTAAAGATAGTTTATATTTAGAAACAGGTTTTATTCCCTTGATTGAAGGGAGAACCAGTCAAAGACCCATAAGATTATTAACACTGATTCACAAATATTTTTTCCTTTGTTTGAATTTTTTTTTTTGTTGGGGGGGGGGGTAAGACTTGATTCCACCATATGTGAGTGAGATCAGCCGATTTCCATTGCGTAATGGGTCTGGCATTGTTTCAGCCTCATACAGGCATGCTCCTTACGGGAAATCATTTTTACCATCCAGTATTAATTTGTAAACTATTCTTTCAGATCATATACGTTTTATTATGTCGTTCGGAGAGTTCAAACAATCACTGCGTCCAAAAACTAAAAATTTTCAGAAACTTGATTATGCGCGCAACGCTGAAGAATAAGTGTTGCTCCCAACAGCAACATCTCTTGAGTGTAGGTTTAAGTTACTCTCCTGTTTCTGTATGTGAAGTAGGCGCCGCAGCGTTGTTTCTGTACGTCGCTGGTTTGTTAATCAAGACACGTATTGTTTTTGAACCAATCTAACTGAGTTTAAATTTAAGTTCAGACTTATTATTTAGAAGAAGGCTCAAACATACGACGCAGCAAAATCAAGTTTGGGGTTTGGCAGTAGAAGCTTATATTAAAACTACCAAATAGTGTTTGAAACCTTTCTTGTATCTGCGAAATGAGTTCTAGATTCGACTATCATCTACCGTTTTTTTTTCTTCTCCTTTTTCTTGTTTTAAACAATCACTTACTTGATGTATTTATGAAATTCTTTTCTACATAAACATGCTTTGCTATATATATGTATATATCTATACTATCTGTTTAACTTTTATTCATTATTGTAGATTGTAAGGATCATTAGCAAATAAAAAATTGCATGCCTAATGTGTGTCCATGACTGTAGATTACATTTTAAGATAATGATCATTTGTAAGCTATAAATAGGTTCTTACCTATGAACAGGCTGTCAACTATAAATAGATTGTTTAATTGAGTTTTCGAGTGCCCAACTCTTATTATGACCTTAAAAGGTTCTACAAAATGATCCTGTTCACATTTTGGAATAATATTAGGATGACTGAATATTACAACATAGATTCGTGAGGATGCATATAAGGGGAAAGAAATGACGATTAATCGTTCCTATTCCATTTCTATTTTAATTGCAATATGCAGAAGTTTTTACTGTTGTCTTTCGACTGAATTTGAGAGGAATCATTTTCTTCAATTATTGATTGGAATTACAAAGTGCTCATATCACCGTTCGATCTAAAACACTAGTTTTGGAACTACTGTGACTTCATTCAAAGCGTCCTTGCACGTCGGCACATTCAAGACTGTTAATGTATCAGTACATTCAAAACCTGGAGTTTATTCGGAACACTGTATTCTCTTAGATTTTTGATAGAACCGTTATAACTATCTTGGATTTAATTCACAATACTGTAAATTACTCTTAAATACTCATTTTGTAACTTCAGGAATTGGTTATTTGTTGAATTTTACTAAACGTATTTGTTTTGCTTCTTTTTGTTACTAAGTTTAAGACAACTGAATCATAACACTTTGTACGGGATAGACGATATTAAGATGCTGGAAAGTTCTAACCAAATCCAATTGTTTGCAACCAAGCAGTGCTTAAACTTATCGTTGTGTCCACCTTTACAATTAAAAACAGGAACATTACCAATTTGGCAGTTTGTTTTATATTTTTAAACTTATTCTTTTTTTGTAATGCCATAATAGATCTAGAAAAGAACATTGGTTCAAAATTATTGCAGATGATTGTTATTGGGGAAAAAAGTATTTTCAGTTATAGTAAATCAATAATAAATATACGTTTGCAAGAATTGAAATTGAATATTTGTCCCAAAATTTATTTTTTATTTATGCACGCCATGATAAGAAACACCCATTTATATTTGATAGTTATATATATATATATATCTGCAGAGAGAATGTAATTTTAAAGCGATAGAAGAAATTTTTATGTTCAACATCATATAAAACTTGTTTAAAAGTATATTTTCAAATGTCGTGCCCCGCGCGTGAATCCAGGGGGCCTGGCGAAAATGATCCTAATCGGGCCCGGCGCTTGCCCAAGCCGTTCCGGTATCTATTAATATCAGCCCACAAAGCACCACAATGTCCACCGTTATTTATCTTATTTATTAATATTTGCTAGT